>CM052311.1:21262705-21304424 GCA_028455605.1 Lasioglossum malachurum | reverse complement strand
ACCGCTGAAATGATCGCCAAGATGTACATTAGAGGTATACTACAGGTAACCTGAAGTTACAGCTCGCATAGTTTGTACATTTGTAAACTCGGTGTTAAATGTTGTATATATTTGATTGCAGAAGGAAAAATCTTATTTGAATGACCATTGGTGCCAATTTGATGGGAGTATGGTTGTCTTCCTCTGGTTGTCCGTAATTTTGCAGATGTTCGAAATGCTAGGGCTTGTTACAAAATTTAGTTGTGTTTCAATATTACGGGCACCAAGACCTTTAATTATGATACGCTTCCTGAGAGTCTTCCTTAAGTTCTCCATGCCGAAAGCTAGAATTAATCAGATATTCAAGTATGGAACTATTTCATTGTTTTAAACGTTAGTGAATATATAATATCGTACATCTACACGTTGTTAATTTATACTTCCAGACGTTCAAGCCAACAAATATACAATGTGACACTTTTCTTCCTGTTCTTCATGTCCCTATACGGCCTGCTGGGTGTTCAGTTGTTTGGAGAATTGAAAAACCACTGCGTTCTCAACACAACCCATCCAAAGCACATAACTATAAATAGTTTAGCTATTCCAGATACATTCTGCTCAACTGATCCTGAATCAGGATATCAGTGCCCGGAAGGGATGACCTGTATGAAACTCGAATTGTCAAAGTATATTATGGGTTTCAATGGTTTCGACGAATTTGGTAATAATGACGCATTAAGCGTTAAAACATTTTGTTATAATCAGACTGCGGATCTTCGTGCAAAATAAAAATTGTCTGCATCGATTACAACAAAAGAGAGTTGTATAAAAATATTGATTCGTCTTCATAAGAAGTTTAATAGGCTCTGTTCTTCAGTTTTGCGTTTCACTTACTCGTTTTTGTTATATATATGCATAAAATCCGCAGTCTAGTTCTAATATTTGACAATCGATAGCTAAAGGAATAATTTTTCTTTTCAGCTACAAGTATTTTTACTGTTTATCAAGCTGCGTCACAAGAGGGTTGGGTTTTCATTATGTACCGTGCTATAGACAGCTTGCCAGCCTGGCGTGCAGTCCTTTACTTCAGTACAATGATATTTTTCTTGGCGTGGCTCGTGAAGAACGTTTTCATTGCTGTTATCACAGAGACTTTTAACGAAATACGCGTACAGTTTCAGCAAATGTGGGGAGTCAGAGGACATATCAGCAATAGCACTGCGTCACAAGTTAATAAAGAGTCAATCATTATTTTCTTAAGCATGTACAACTTTGATTTACTCGTTATTATTACTCGCAGCGAGAAAAATTTCGATAAAGATCGAATGGTTTCAAGAGATGCACATACTGGTGTTATTAGTTTCTTTTGTAGGCGCCTCAAGGAGCTATGAAGGTCAACTTAGATTTTTTCAAACAGAATCGTATATTTTGTATGCACCAACCGAAGCAGCTCTTTATTCTCTATGAAAAATAATAATGACGTAAATCAATGTGGTAAAATCGGGTTCCTCACCCTTTTCAGTACAAAATATTATAATGTATACATCATCTTTCAGACTTTAATTGGTGACGATAACGGTTGGAGTTTGGTAACTTTAGATGAAAACAAACACGGTGGTCTGGCATCTCCGGTATGCCACGCGATCCTGAGATCTCCTCACTTCCGGATGGTAGTAATGTGCGCCATTTTGGCGAACGGCATTACCACCGCGACAATGAGTTTCAAGCACGATGAGAAACCAAGGCACACGTACTACGACAATTATTATTACGCCGAGATTGCGTTTACGATATTCTTGGACCTCGAAACCTTTTTCAAAATATGGTGCCTCGGATTCCGCAGTTATTACAAGCATTCGATTCACAAATTCGAGTTGCTGCTGGCAATTGGTACAACCATACACATCATTCCGTTCTTCTATCTTACTGGATTCACATATTTTCAGGTTTTTACCTTCATGTTCATTCGATTTTCTCCTGAAACGCAAAATAAGAATTAATGAAATATTGGGTTGGAAAGAAAGATCGTAGCGTTTTCAAATTAAGAATCGAAGATACAATTAAGGTATTTATTCATATGTTTATTCAATAACATGAGAAGTTACCTCGAAAATGGCAAAAAGTAATCGAACAGAATGGAAAATATGTTATTGAATAAATCTATGAATAAATATCTGAATTTTAGCTTTCAATTTTAATTTACAAACGCTACGAACTTTCGCTCCAACCCAATAGTTAGGAGCAGAATTGAAGTATGTTGTCTTAAACTTAAACTAATGAAAGTGTGTTATAAAACTAGGTTTTGAGGGTAGTTAGGCTTATCAAAGCATCGCCAATGTTAGAGGACTTCGTGTACAAAATTTTTGGACCTGGAAAAAAGCTTGGTGGTCTCATTATTTTTACTATGTGGTTACTGGTTATATCGTCCAGCATCTCCATGCAATTGTTCTGTTTCCTCTGTGACTTTACCAAATTTGAAACTTTCGCTGAGGTAGGTATATTAAATCATGCATTCTTTCTATGTAAAATAATTTATAAACTCTCTTACAGGCATTTATGTCTATGTTCCAAATCCTCACGCAAGAGGCTTGGGTCGACGTTATGGATGAAACTATGCTGCGAACGCACGAGACAATGGGACCCTTTGTTGCTGTGTACTTTATTTTATATCATCTTTTCGTCACACTAGTAAACATTATTCTTATAACAGCTTAATCATTAGACTGTGGATCTTTATGCAAAATAAAAAATGTGTGCATTGATTGCAAGACACAGGAGCCATATAAAAATTTCACTCTTCTTTTAATTATCTTATTAAGGTAAAACTAATACACTGGTGGCCTTAAATCTTTTTAATACCTCTACTGTTTTAAATTGTGTGTACCCATTTTTGTCATAAATGCATAAAATCCGCAGCCTATCAATCACACAATGATCATGCACCGACTTCTGATTCACTTTTCAAGATTGTGTTAAGTCTGTTCGTCGCAGTCATATTGGATAATCTCGAATTGGATGAGGATATTAAAAAACTAAAGCAACTGAAGTTTCGCGAACAAAGCGCCGAGATAAAAGAAACTTTACCATTTAGGTTGAGAATTTTTGAAAAATTTCCAGATAGTCCTCAAATGACATGCTTACATAAAGTACCATCAGATTTCAATCTCCCAAAGGTAATATTATAATTGTCAAATTTAAACGTTTTATCACGCATAAAATAATCGTATGATATTTCTTTAATCTAGGTACGTGAAAGCTTCATGCGGCAGTTCGTTTTCGAGATGGAAACCGAAGAGAACGAAGGTGTAAAGAAAGTGAACGAGACTTTCGACTCAAAAATGATATATAGGAAACAACGTCCAGTTAAGATTTTAAACAATCCGCCGAAAGTCCGAAACGTTGTTACTAGCCTGAAAAAAGCAGCCGTTACCTACATTATAAAGTAGTATATATTATGATTCTCAATAATTCTTAAAGATTACTTGTTATTTTTCATATATTTTCACTATTGTTGTTTTTTACATAACTTTCGATACTGTTCCTTTTTATATATCTTTAATACTATGTTCCACAGTGATTCCAACAATCAGAGGCTTCTATTAGGTGATTCTGCAATGATACCGGTACCAGGAAAAGGTCTTTTAAAGCCTCAAGGTACTGTCAACAGCGCCAAGCAACTACGCATCGACCAAAAAAAGTAAGTTACAAAAAGTTGAGTAACTAGGTAGACTACTCATTTTAATTAACAATCCTCAAAGTCCGATTCATAATAGTCACGTTAAACGAACATAGTTTAGAGCACAACGAAGAGCTTGTAAATTAACGATTTTGTCGTGTAACAGGTCGATCAGAAGAAGTGTTCGCAGCGGTTCCATCAAGCTAAAGCAAACGTATGAGCACCTGATGGAGAATGGTGATATTGGAGGTATAAACAGAGTGAGTTCTTCCCGCAGTAGACCGCATGATTTGGACATTAAATTACTGCAAGCCAAACGGCAGCAGGCTGAGATGCGCAGGTAAAGCAACCGATTCTGCACCGTTTATTAGCAAGTAAATCACTTCTACCACGTCTTTGTGACTTAACGCTCTCACCACCCGTTGCACCCAAATGTAGAAATCAACGCGAGGAGGATTTGCGCGAGAATCACCCGTTTTTCGATACACCGTTGTTCGTGGTGCCGCGAGAAAGCAAATTCCGTAAGATTTGTCAGTCGCTCGTTTACGCGAGATACGACACGAACGTGAAAGACCCGTTGACCGGCAAAGAGAGGAAAGTTCAATACAAGAGTCTGCAGTAAGTGCTTCTGTTTCGAATCTGGCTGCTTTTGTTTCTTGACACACCGTAGAACATTGCTTGAACATCCGACTCGGACATGAAATTAACAATGGCCAATTTAATCCACACGCTTTTTAGCAACTTCCTCGGCTTGGTCACGTACCTAGATTGGGTGATGATCTTTGCTACGACCATGTCCTGCATTTCCATGATGTTCGAAACGCCACGTTACCGCGTTATGGAGGTACCCGCGTTGCAAATCGCTGAGTATGGTTTCGTTATCTTCATGAGCATCGAGTTGGCGCTCAAGATCCTCGCGGACGGATTATTTTTTACGCCTAAGGCCTACATCAAAGATGTTGCCTCTGTTTTGGACGTTTTTATTTACGTCGTACGTTCGCATCCAATCTCATTGATATTCTGGTCATTTTTGTCTTTTTTTCTGATCTATTTCCCATGCTAATTGAACGATCAATTCAGGTTAGTCTCGTGTTCCTTTGCTGGATGCCGAAAAGCGTTCCGCCCAATTCCGGCGCTCAACTTTTGATGATCTTGCGTTGCGTCAGACCGCTGAGAATATTCACGCTTGTGCCGCACATGAGGAAGGTCGTGTACGAATTGTGTAGGGGGTTCAAAGAGATCTTATTGGTAAATAATCTCGGCGCAAAGCCGGTTCAAGTTCTTCGAGGAATTTGTAACATGAACGACTCGTGATGCTGCTGTTGCTGTTGCAAATCTTTTTACGCGCATATTCTACAACACTTATGTTTAAAGAAAATGCAAAAAAAATCAATTTTTTACTGCCTCCTTACCTACCGCTAGTTTTCCAAAGAGTTGTTTGTATTATGAATCCCTCAGTTGATCTTGCTGTGTACTATTTTATGCGAAGAGTTCAGACAAAGAATGAATAAGAAGCTTTTTAGGTGTCCACTCTGTTGATCCTATTGATGTTCATATTTGCGAGTTACGGTGTACAGCTTTACGGTGGTAGATTAGCTCGTTGCAACGATCCGACTATTCTGAAGCGGGAAGACTGTGTCGGCGTGTTTATGAGGAGGGTGTTTGTGACGAAAATGAAATTGCGACCGGGCCAAAACGAAAGCTATCCATCTATACTAGTGCCACGCGTTTGGTAGGCGTTACAGTATAAAATTGTCCATTCTAAATCGAAGAATATTTTTCAACAGACAGTGAAATATTTTAGGGCAAATCCTAGGCGATTTAATTTTGACCATATCGGTGATGCACTGATGGCGCTTTTCGAGGTGCTCTCGTTTAAAGGATGGCTCGACGTTAGAGACGTCCTTATCAAGGCTCTCGGTCCCGTAAGTTTGTTTATTTTCATCCCATTTTTCATACTTATCGACCACTGTGTGATACAGCGCGAAATAACCACGACGATGATGCTACGGAATAATAATTTTCTAGGTCCACGCCATTTATATCCACATCTACATCTTTCTGGGGTGTATGATCGGTTTGACTTTGTTTGTTGGTGTTGTTATCGCCAATTATTCTGAAAACAAAGGGACCGCGTTACTCACTGTTGATCAAAGACGATGGTAAAATCATAATTAATCAGTAAACTGCGGATCTTTATGCAAAATAAAAATGATCAGCAACGATTGTGAGATAGATCCCCTAATAGTATTTTACACCTGATAACAACATAACACTATTTTTAGATTTCTCTAATTTTTCACCTAGCCAATTTCTTCATAAATGCATAAAAATCCGCAGTCTATTAATCAATTACGTTCGTGTTTTCTGAAAAATCTGATGGTGTACGTTATTGTGTGACCCAGGTGTGATTTAAAAAAGCGACTGAAGATCGCCCAACCGTTGCATTTGCCACCCAGACCGGATGGGAAGATATTCAGAGCGTTTATCTATGACATCACTCAGAACATCTATTTCAAAAGATTCATTGCAGTCATGGTACTCATAAACAGTGCTCTTCTATGCGTTTCTGTGAGTTGAAAAATTTTCATCTATTCTCGTATCATATATCCTCGCCTCCTCCTCTCCTTGCAGACCCAGTTACAAGTATAGTAACAACACACAACACACTGTTCACAAATACTAAACAGATACTTTGATAACAATAGTAACCTTCAGATAGAGGAGGCACTCTACTCAATTCACGAAAGACTGTTACCTTGAATCATTTGTTCCTTGCCGGCTACCATTAGACCGTGGTAAAAGTAAACCGACACGTGTCTCTTATTGCCATAACGACATACCAATCTTTTTCTCTCTTTCATTTCGTACACTCAAGTGGAGAATCGAGGAGGAACACACGGAAGCACTCGCTACGGTCTCCACGATTCTGACACTGATCTTCCTCGTGGAAGTGATCATGAAAAATATTGCTTTTACACCACGTGGCTATTGGCAGTCCAGAAGAAACAGATATGATTTGCTCGTGACAGTCATGGGTGTTATTTGGATCGTCATTCATTGCACAATGAAGGTACGTTGCTCTGCGGTAAACAATTAAGAAAAAAAAAAGAAAGAAAATCAGTGTTTCTGTAATCTAATCTAATTCGGTAATCTAATTAATTGTAATTATATTTGTGTGAAACTGACCGACTTGTAAATGACAGGAATGATTTCTTGCAGAACGATCTGTCGTATGTAATCGGCTTTATGGTCGTGATCCTTAGGTTTTTCACCATCACTGGCAAACACACGACACTCAAAATGTTGATGTTGACGGTCGGAGTGTCCGTGTGTAAAAGTTTCTTCATTATATTCGGCATGTTTCTTCTTGTTTTCTTTTACGCCTTAGCGGGCACCATCATCTTTGGAACTGTAAAATACGGGGAAGGTATAGGAAGGTAATCTGTTTACGCATTTATAGAAAACAGAGATATTTTAACTAACAAGGGAAGGACACGTTCACTGATAGCCTATTTTTACTAATATTGTATAGATTAACGAGTATAAACATTGATGAAATAGAACAGATTCTCATGGAGTTCGTCACGCCCTCTGCGAAATTTAGCGGCGATATGTAGAACTACTCGTAATTTGGGTTAGTTCTATTACTTATCATTAGACTCCGGATGTTCATGCAAAATAAAAAATTTGTGCATCAACTGCAAGATGCAGGAGCTAAATATAAATTTATGTTATATTTCCACACTGTTTTAAATTGCACTCGCTCATTTCTGTTATAAATTCGAACGCAGTGTCCTCTCCTTGTGTATAATACAATGGCGCAGGCGTCTTTGATACGATATGACTCTAAGCAAAATGATTTATCGTTTAGACGTGCCAATTTCGAATCACCCGTGACTGGCGTTGCTATGCTCTTTCGCATTGTCACAGGAGAAGACTGGAACAAAATAATGCACGATTGCATGATACAACCACCATATTGCACTCCAGCTGCTAATTATTGGGAAACTGATTGCGGCAATTTCCATGCTTCCCTAATTTATTTTTGTACATTCTACGTAATCATTACTTACATTGTTTTGAATCTTCTAGTGGGTAAGTACCAATTGATCTATCAGGCAGCGATGCTACAGGTTCCTTGCAGGTTTAACAGCCTCGGATACAATATCTGATCTTTTCGTAACAGCTATTATCATGGAGAACTTCTCTCTATTTTACTCGAACGAAGAGGACGCCTTACTTTCGTACGCCGACATAAGAAATTTCCAGAATACTTGGAACGTTGTCGATAATCATCAGAAGGGTGTCATACCAGTGAAACGGGTACGCCTGAAAATATTGTTGTCGATCTCGAAGTCTGTTATAAATTAGATTAGAAGTAATGATGTATTAGTGTGTTTCAGGTGAAGTTCATTTTACGGTTGTTGAAAGGCAGATTGGAGACTGATCCGCAAAAGGATCGGTTGCTCTTCAAGCATATGTGTTATGAATTGGAGAAACTGAACAACGGCGAAGACGTTACTTTCCACGATGTCATTAAGTGAGTAATTATTTTACAGGTTCTGCACTCGAAATCCTTTTGAACATCATATTCGCCTTTTTGCACTCCAAATTAACTCTTTTGCAGGTCTTATTATTAAGACAATTTTATTGTATAGTTTATGCAGGGTGAACCACACGAATCGTGACCAGTAGAGATTACTCTGTTATTAGCAGTCCGATCGAAAATGTTTTTATTGGGTATAGAATGGTTTCAAGAGAGCTTTCACGTGATTTAGCAAATTTTAAAAAAAGCTATTTATTGCAATTTTTTGTGTTATGATACTTACCGAATTCGCCTTGAAATCCTCTAACAAATAGGTGTATTTGCAAAAAATTGAAGGTGACCTTGAAAAATCATGAAAAAAAAAGTTGACAAAAGGTTTGCTATGATCACGTGGAAGCTCTCTTGAAATCATGCTATACCTGATAAAAACATTTTCGATCGGACTGCTAATAACAGAGTAATATCTACTGGTTACGATTCGTAGTTCATCCTGTATATGAACTACACATGTAAGTAAACACGTGTACACGTGTATTTGTAATACACATTCAAAACCGAGACCTCTGGATTTTTTTAGACATTGTCTTTCATTCGTGTAATATTTCTTGCAGTATGCTGTCATATCGGTCAGTTGACATTCGAAAAGCTCTTCAACTGGAAGAATTGTTGGCGAGAGAGGAGTTTGAGTACATCATTGAAGAGGAAGTTGCTAAGCAAACAATTAGAAATTGGCTGGAGGGTTGTTTGAAGAAAAAGCGAGCCAGTGGGGTGAGTTTCCACCAAATGCAACAGTTGAAAACAAATTAACATCAATTTTTATGAATCTTATAAATTGTATATCGCAGAAACAAGAAAATGACCTTGTAGCTAGTCTTCGTGCGAATGCTGATCAACCTATACAGCAACAAGAACATCCAGAAGAAAAGGGAAAAGAAGCAGACAAAGAAGAGGAAACAGAAACAAAGGTAGACACATTAGCTTACCATTCCATTCTCTCCTAAAAGAGAAAAACTGAAATCGGCTGGCCCATTCATAAAAAAGTTATTCTCATTTAAAGTGTGTGCCATCAATTATGTAACTGACTGTATGTTTTCGAGTAGGATGCGGATGGATCCAAACATAGACCAAAGAAGCCTGTAGTTCTTCCAAGGTCAGATAGTATAGGCAGTGGATCAAGAAAGAAGTATTTAACTCCAACGTCATCAGATTCGGCTTCGATTAGATCTGAAAAAGATAAAAATGCACCACCTAAAAAGAGGAACAATAGACCACCGCGTAAGTTATTTTTGTATGTTTATCGGTTGAATACCTTCTCTGTCGTTTTGTTTGAACTTGTGCCTTTCATTTGAAGCAATGGCGAAAAATAATCTGCCACATCTCACAGAGAGCACAGAACCGCCCCGACAACAGCGAGAAGTATTGAATGCGAAGGCAACCGCGCCAAAACCTTCCAGCGTTATGATAGAGGTTCGCGAATGGTGGAGGGAGCAACTTGCATATAGCAGCGAGTCCAGCGAAGACGAAGTTTAAACTTTTCATACAAAAAGCATGCTTGTAAAAATGGAGCACATGCTTTCTACGATCGAAATGAAAATTTAAATGTTGCAAAACGTCAATCACATTCCAATGCATCTTCACATGTGCTTCTGTTTTATTTACATATGTACGAACCAAATTGGCACGTATTAGTTATTCTAAAATAATGATTCAAGAGAAAGAAAGAAATTTTGAAGAAATATCTGTAGCCTCGATATACGGGAAAGGAGATTCCTGAAAGGCTATGAAAAATGACAAAAGATGACTATTTTTTTGAGTGCATAATTTTCTAGCAATGTCGCACAACAATCCTCTAACAGGAGCTTTCTACGTTAAGCCATACGAAGCAACATTATATAAGTGCTGAAAATTTTTTACCGTTTCATTTTCACTCGTAGAGCGTAGAAATAATTTCGTCAATGCACGGGGGAATCGTGTTACGTAATTTTTGTGCTTAGACTTCTTTCTTCCAGCACTTAAGATCACTGTTCTTCGAAACCGCTAACAGATAAGTTCGTTTACCTCGTGTGTCAGCGTTCTACTCAGCAAATACTCAGGTTCCACGTAGATTAATGTTTTGTAGATTGTGCAACGCGTTTTTACACATACTGAGAATAATTTGTTAATTCCGTTACACATATATTTTTTGTGCCAGTTACCAATGTTGAAGTACGGAATTTGTATAGAACAGTAGTATTTAGATACATGGTAGGTTTTGTACGATAAAAAAAAAAGTATTGAACCACGGAAGTGCTAATTAATATAAATCAAATTGACGTTGTCGAGGACAACTATGAGTACAAGGAACACGAATAATGATTTCTTTTCAATTGGAAACAATTCAGTTGTTGAAGGTTTTATCTGTTCGGTTGAGCCATAAATAATTTCTCTTTCTTTGTATCCACCTTCATATAAAGTATATTTAACATTAATCTATTATAAAGAGTCTGTCGTTATCTATTAACGATTACTGCGGAGTTCTTTGACTACGAGTTATTCGTGGCTCGATCGAATACATAATATGCGAACGAAAACTAATGTAATGTGAATCCGTTTACAACAGAAACATTACGTCCTGAAGGCCTGTATTATAATGTTAAGAAAGTAGTAACTTTAATATTGGCAGTTGTGAAACTTTTGCATCTGTTTGTAAATGTCATATATAAGTTTTTGTGTATATAGCAAAAGTTTGAATGACTTGATATCTTCAACAAACATTTAATTGTACGAATTGTTCATGTAAAAAAGAAACGAGATATCAATAATTCACTGTCAGCATATTGTTCTAAGTAAATGCCATTAAATATGTAAATGAACAGAGTTTGGAGTATGTTACAGTTTGATTGAAAGATTTTTAATATGTTCACCTTGATCACGAAAAGGAAGTTAGTGGATAAGTAGTTGATATTGATGACATTAGATCATTAAGGATTTTTTTAATAAGAATCGGAAGCGTGGATAGAACAAATTATGTGTAAAGGGAAGAGAATGCCTAAATATTAGATATGTATATTCAAATGAGACAGCACAACTATTTATATTATCTATGTGATATAAGTTGATATAAATATATATATACAGATCAGGAGAACTTAGAGCTATAAAATAATATTGTTTACAGTATTGTAATGAATGTTGATCACTGTTGCTAGTTTATGTGCCAATGTGCTGTACTGTAACAACGGAACGATAATAAATGTTGATAGATACAATTATTCTTAACTTGTTTTTTAATTCGTGGAGGAAATAAATTAATTATTGAAGAAGGAAATGACAAGACAAATCGTGTGTATGAATAAATTACTTAAATGTAAAATACTCAATGGCATCTATTTTGTAAAAATGTTATAACAAATATACATAATTTAAAATGCGTAAAAAGTATAAAAATATAAAAAGAAAGACTTACGCAACGCGCACAGTTTACATGAGAAAAATATTATCGTCCGCAGCCATTATCTGATTAGCATCGGACATTTTATTAATTGCCGCAGTAATTTCACCCGGTGTGAACTCTTCAGACTGTTCACTGTTGATGTATTCCCGCACTTTTGACAGTGGGAGCGATTGCGCCCTTTGCTGTTGGAACAACTTGTGAAGAAGTGTTCTGAACACTTTTAATCTGAAATTATACAGAATACATTGCGTATGCATTACATGTAAAACACCAAACCACTGTACCAAACTAAATAAGAAGGGTTTCACTGAATTAGAATGCAATGTAAAGACCATTCTGTACTCACCTTTCTTCGGTAATTTTTGCAGGAGATTCTGAAGTCGAGGTCGAGGCCTCTTCAGTGTCCTGCGATGTACCTTCGGACCTGCTAGCAGTCGAAGCAGCTTTTGCTTGCGATCTAGTAAGCCTACTCGCAGCTTCATCGATATGACTATCATCTTCATCTTCAAAATCATAAGGGTCTTGCTCTCCATTTGTGGTTGTTTTTCTAGCGCGTTTCTTCTTCGTTCTCTCGGCTGGTTCGTCCTCGTTCTCGCTTCCTTCGCTGTCGTGTCGTCTTCGTTTCGTTTTCTCTTTCTCTAGAACTCGCTTGAAGTAGGCAAACTCTATTAATTCTATTGCAGCGTGTGCATCTTCGGCAGTGACGTTCTTCGACAAACGAGCCTTCGCGTGCGCCGTAGATAATCGAATCAGCGTTTCCAAAGTACGAGCTGTTACAGGTTGAGTCTAAATAAAAAGATAATTAACTAAGTACAGATCAGAGTAATTCTTATCGCAGTGATTGTACCGGTAATTATGAAAGTAGTGTAAGCGGAAAAGTTTTCATTTTCATGTTTCTTATGTTAAATTTATATGTTCATATGTTGTATTGATTTTATGAAACATTTTGTTCCATATATTCTAATGTATTTAAATACGAAAGTCTAAATATCTCGTAACAAAATATGTATGACTCACGCCATTTTCATAATCACCGGCACAATTCGAAATATAGAGATTGATGAAATACCCTTGCTACGTCGGACTCCACCGATTCCTCAGACCTCAGTTTTGAATACTCGGCAGCTATTGCTTCGCTAGCTTCTTCCGTGAGTTTAGGTTTCATGCAGCGGGCAATGTGAATGTATTTTCTCATAAAGCTTATAGAAAGAATTTGATCACTGAAAAATATTAACTTTTACAATCGAATTCGCTATTGTATTGTCGTAACGTTGATTTTCATTCAAGTACCTTCTCGAACGCAAACGCCCATGTAACAAAGGATCATATTTTTGAAAAACCTGAGTCTCTCCTTCAGGAAGAATCTCATCAAGATTTTTAGTACTCAGTATGTCTATTTTGCTGCCCAGAGGCAACGCTTCTCCATCTTGTTCCGTCGGATTTCTGTATCTGTGCATCCTCACAACATGATCACTGATAATTTGATCTTGCTCAGAATCCACTATGTCTAGCATGACGAACAATAAGTCGAAACGTGAGAGCAGCGAATCTTGAAGTCCAATGTTCTCCATAGGTGTCTTATACTGATCATACTGTGAACATGAACATTTGTGTTGAATACTAGTAATACTCTTGAACACCTGTTACAGTCTGTTTCTATCCAAAAATTTGGATAGACTTGTTATGTTTATAAAATAATGTGAAATAGTTATTTCTAGAGCTTCGTAAACCTAGTGTTAAGATAGAACGCGTAATAGTACTTTAAATATACTTTCTAATTATCTAGAAATCTTCTACATAAAGTTGGTTTCTTCGTATATCTCGAGAGTACGCTCTTGTGAAACAAACTGTACTTTCAAAGCATCACTTACTCTTCCGTAAACTGGATTCGCAGCTGCCAGCACAGAACATCTTGCATTCAAGCTGGCATGTATCCCGGCTTTGGCGATCGTTACCTTTCCTTGTTCCATCACCTCGTGTATAGCTGTTCTATCTATATCCGACATTTTATCGAACTCGTCTATACAAATAATTCCTCGATCCGCCAAAACCATAGCACCAGCTTCCAATCTACGCTCGCCTGTTTCGTTGTCTACAGTTACAGCAGCTGTTAGACCTACACCAGATGATCCTCTGCCAGTAGTTGGTATTGCTCGCGGTGCAGTGCACAAAACGTAACGCAGAAGCTGTGATTTTGCAACTGATGGATCACCGATCAGCATAACGTTGATATCTCTGTACAAAAACAAGTGTTTACGACATGTTACGATCGGAGTTGTGCGAGAACACACAAATGCAGTACACGCATTATGCGAAAGTACTTACCCTCTCAATCTTGTACCATTAGGTAATAGTTTCTCGACACCGCCAAGTAATAAACATAATATTGCTTTCTTCACGTAATCATGTCCATGTATGGAAGGAGCCAGTGACTTGCCAAGTAGCTCGAAAATGTTCTTACATGGATTGTTCTTGGCTAGCTTTTTACACATAGCCACATCATCGTGAGAAATGGTCAAATTAGCTTCCTTACTCAATTGCATGATATTGTTCGCAATTAATATTGTTCTAAAAAATAAGACATTCTCTATGTATATGGTCCTAATAGATTTATAGTAAGTTTCTCCGAGTGACAAACCTAAAAGTGCCTGTTGTATATCCTCCTTGTTTACCAGGTAAACATCTGAAGCTTCCTACAACCTGAACTCTATCACCTGGTTTGCAGAGATCCACCAAGTCATTATCACATACAACATCAATGCTTCTTGGTAACTGGCCAGTTGGCGCTTTTTCAGGCATTTCTTGTATAGTGAGTGTTTGATGATCTTTATATGTAGAAAGGCCAAATTCTGTTTCTAGGGGATTACCATCTTCATCCTATAGATAAAATACACATTAGACATTTTTGAAATTTGTAACTGATCTCGAATCATTAACACTAAACCTACCACGAGGGGTCAAATGACCCTTTTCAGACATTTTATTTGACAATTATTGACATTGTAAAGGTGTTTTCATGGGAATTTATTGAATATATTTATTGACTCGAGTATAAAGTATAATAAAAATCGCACAAAATATAAATAAAAATTGAATCTTGTTATTTTTATAATACTATACACTTTTGATGGGATCGGTAGGTTTAGTGGTAAGAGATTGAATAATATAAGCTTTAAGAATTACTTGAGTTGGGTACACAGCAGATTGTGGAAACGCTTCGAATGAAGTTAAATCGGTGTAAGCTCTTTCCATTACAGTCTTTGTTGTACTGCAATAGTGAACGCTTCTAACAACCTTTGGCCGCACTAAGGAACCTAAGAACATTTACATGTATGCATTAGATAGTATTACGTTGTGCTATATGACATTAAACATGAAAATTTATGGAATTCAACTTACATTTTGTAACAATACCCTCAACGCACACCAAGTTACTCAAAAAACGAGAGGTAAGAGTTCTCGGTGTGACGTGCTTGTTTCCAAAGCTTCCTTCGAAAGCTATAAAAAAATCTACATTTCCTTTCACATACTCAGTATCTATGCTTCCAACAAATTGCTTCAATGCATTTTGAAAAGCAAGATGTTCTTCGAAACAGTTATTTAGCAAACTACAAGTAAAGTTAGTCATTATAGACATTATTGTACGCGTTTAGTAAACTAAACAATTATAAATCTGATGTTGCTATATATTCACCTTGCCGCACGAGTAGGATTCTTTCTTCTCAAATCATTAACATTTACAAACAATCTGCGTTTGTTCTCTTCGATCATATTCTTAACAAGAGTAGTATAGATACCTTGATCCTCCTAAAGAATAATCAGAAAGGGAATAATCGTATTTACCTGTTGAATATTTTTACTTACCATATCGTCCAAAAAATCAACATATTCTCTTTGTATCTCTTCGAGCCTTTGATCTCTATCTATAGCGTCCATTCTCACTTCGATTGATATTTACAGACAGTATTAACAATATTCGCACTAACAACGTAAACAGACTTACAAATGATCGTGTGCCTGCACACAACTTTGCGCGGGAAAACGATAAATCGAATCGCTCAAGATTCGATATACAGAATCATCCAATCACCGACGAGATAATATCAAAGAGTATCATGTGCTATTCAGCCTGTAGGACGCAGTGTTCCAAGATAACGGAGTATCTGGTGCCCACAAATCACGTCACAAGATAATTCAAAATGGTAGATAGCGAGATATACAAATATATTAATGCATCACTTTGTAAACACTTGGAAAAATGGTGCAAACTTATTGCATACAGAATTGTAAGGAACGAAAAAACCGTGATACAAATATTGGGTTGGCAGGAAAGTAATTTCAGTATTCTAATCATACCAAGAAAGAAAATAAATTATTTCACTCCAATTGATTGCAAATCAAGTATTTAGAAAATTTTTTTGGGTAAAGATCCGCTGTCTATATAGAAATTATTGTTTGGCTAGCTATGGCTATAACAATACCGAAACAATACATAAAGTAACATGTGTACTCTCATGTTTGGAAAGGACAACGTTAATCGGTATCTTACTTGATAAATCTGTTGTGTGTTACAGAAGATATCTTTAGAGAGTATACGAACGGCTGAGTGTAAAATATTTTATAATAGAAACTAGTAGTGTAATATATTTCTTCTTGTTTAATATAGTATATAGGTATATAGGTATAGTTGTTGTTTTGACTTGAATGGTGCCAGTGTGGCACCCAACATTGCTCCGTCGTAAAGTCAAAGCGCACACGTCGACGCAGTTCAGAGCCGAGCGTGTGGCGCACGTACACACCTGTTCGCTGTTCGGAAAGCTTTACATATTGAAGCACGGTGACAGCAACATCATTTCAATTGGCAATTGCTTTTCTTTCGTTTTTATCCGAACCCTTTTGACAAGAACAAAACCAGAAAAATGGCACCAAAACAGAGAATGCGCATCGCTAACGAAAGAGCTACGAAAAACATCACGCTTCGGGGAAACGTTCCAAAATCAACGGTAAGTTGTTTTCTTCGCTGTTGAATAAAATTCATCTAGAAAACGCTCTTGATCAATGAAAATAATTAACGGGGGTTCAATTGTATTAAAACAAGCTATTGCCAATTTACAATATTGAGGTTATAAACTTTGCTTGCCGAAATAAGTAATGTATATATACTCTGACGTTACTGACAGTATTGTTATATCGTATTTCTCAATTTTTTTACGCTGCAATCTGTTTGCAATTGTAGGAGTAAGGAATAGAATATATTCCACGTTATTTGTTCATTGTATAGTAAAAAGGATGGTTTAATAGAACAATACTTGTACCATATGTAATGTAAACATATGTAATAATCTTAAGGTATTAGATTATTAATACTTTTCGGTATACTTCGGTATTATTTTTATTTGAAAATCTACAGTGATATCATTTATTTGAATAATACCAGTGTATATCTTATAATTCTATTTGATAATTTCTAGAAACCACAAGAAGATGGATCTCCAGTTGGACCATGTTTGTTAGCACTTTTCCTATTTGTTGTATGTGGTTCCGGTAAGTTACATTTCAATAATCATTCGTTTTTCTTTTCTTGTTTTTTATTTGCACAAAAATCGATTTATGCTTATTTTTCAGCTGTATTCCAAATAATTCAGAGTATTAGAATGGCATAAGTGATGTTAAAAATGTGCAAATCGAACAGATGTTGCTGTTATTGTTAATATGAAAAGCTGTCTACAACTAATTGGTACACAAACGAGATCAACAGACTGTTTTACCACATACTGTAAACATGTAGGCATCGAAATGCTGTTGATACAAAACTGAAATCGGAGTCTCACTAAACAACTTTTTCCATTTGCCACAATACGAAAAATTTATTTGTAAAAATTTAGCATTTATACACTTCTTACTTAACCGCATTACATATTGATTGTATCGATGAAAGAAGATTGCATTTAATGCATTTTGTTCAGATATTTCCAATTGAATATAGCACAGTGAACAAAACACTTTTTTTCATTTTGTCACGTCGTATACAGCAATTATTATGCATATTTTCATAAAAAATGTGAATTCTTCCATCGATACGTGCATAGTAAATAATTGTATATATGTACGATCGATTAATTGTATCAATTCATTAATCAAAGCATTCCACTGTGAGCAGTTGGTAGCTTTTGGTTGTCGATATATTTTAGAGGCCTTACGAACGTAATAGGTCCTTATATATGTAAAATATATACTATATATAATATCAATGTAATTTATCCTAATGAAATATTTGCTACTGACAATTCTTTGTCTCTTTTAATAAATTATATTATGAATACATATTAATCTTTTATGTTTTTAATAATCCTTGATCATTTATAAGGTTTTACATTCATTACAATTACGATATTATTGGTCATCACTGGTTTAGAGTTTAGAACTTCAATTTGTCTTAATGAAGTGAAATCGAATAAGTTCCTTCTGAAGATTTCAAGTTTACTTTTGTCAACTACCACGTCATGATTCACACATGAGAACTTTCTCTTTATCTTCAAATTTAAATTTAGATTTCCTGGTGTTATGCTAATGTGAACGAATTTTTGGAGTATTACTTTCCATATTTCAAATTTCGCGCTAGTTGCTTGTGAGAATTATATTGGTATGATTGGTATCGTATCTAAGTTGATCTAAGTTCACTCAGTAGCGTAATAGTACTTTTACTTTCTCCCTGTTTTTATCGAACAATGTAGCTGAATGAGCTGAACGCAGCCGATGAATTTTCTCTGGTTACAATTTAAATTAAACGGAAAACTTGTGATGAACGAATGCGAAGTGGCTTGTTTTTCAAAAGAAAAGACTTTATTACTGCCAAATTCTTCTACACTACGTACGAAATATTTGTTGCATATTGTGAGAACGCAATACCGTGAAAGGTTTAAATAAAATGGCTGGTATATTCAATTTGTTTGGTACTACAACCGATCTCAACAAAGGTATGAATTTGTACATACTTTCGAAAGTGATAATTAGACAGCGGATCTTTAGGATTCTTTAAAATAAAAATTGTCTAACCGAATTGCTACAAACTGGAGTGAAATTGATATTTATTTTCTCTCTTAATATGGTTAATAGGTTGAAAATAATGTCAGAGTATTTATAAATTCTTGTAATGTTTTTATTGTTTTAAATTACACCTACTCATGTTTGTTATAAATGCATGAAATAAGCTGTCTATCTAGTGTTAACTTTCCTGCCGTTTACGGTATCATTTTTATAAATATTATTTATGCAAATTTACCAATTATTCGAATCAATATAGGTCAAGTTGCAAAGCCACTATCAAGAGCGAATACATCTCTTGGAGTTGGTGCAACCCCTTTGAAAACTTCTAATCAATTAAAGCCAAAGGGATTATCATTTAGGTCTAACTCTGATTTAAATGTATCTAATATACCTCAATCAAACCAAGACTTATGTAATAAACAACAAGAATGTTTAAAACCAACTTTAACACAATTGGACAGCGATGGTCGTTCACTATCACCATGCAAAGAGTTCCTGAAGGTATTATTACTCGCACACTATTGATGTTTTCTAAATAAATATAACATATGATTTATGTACAGAGACAAAATGCCCAATTTGACAAAATAAATAATTTGTCTCCCAAGAAAACATTTAACCAAAATGTGCAAATACATGAACCATCCGATGAATTTGTCTTCAAGGTACCATTGCCACCGAAGAACATCGTTAAGGATTCATATCCTACACCAGAGAAATTGGCACCTTATTATGATATGCAGTTTGAATTTGGTAAGATCTTAGCAATAACTAGAGGTGTGCGAGAATCTAAAAATGTTGAGTTCCCAATGGTTTCGAGAAGCCTAATCTAAGTACTGGGGACTTATCCCGAATATGCTCAGAAATCTATGATATTTTCGGGAATCCCGCTATATTCGAAATTTGTGTTTTCGCACAACTCTAGCAATAACACGATGCAGAATATTTTAATTTGAACACGTTTTCTAAAACATCTATAATTTTGCAGATGATTTTTACACAAACACATTGAAAAATGAATTCAAGGAACTGTTAATGAAGAACAAAGACGAAGTGCTGCTTTATGCGGATGAAGGATTTGAATCAGGTATAGAAAAATTTAATTATTGTATGGAAATGTTCTAAATTAAATATGAAATTTTCTATCTAGATCCAGAATCGCTAGACTTTGAATTACCCATGTTACGTATGTCTCCAACATCCGATGATGAAGAATGGGAGAGTAACTTGACACTTAATTTACCGGAGTTATCAGACGATGATACTTTCTAATTTAATATCGTGAAACTGAAGTACCTCGAGACTGCTTTTAAACATCTTATTCTTAAATAAGATCTTATCTTAATAAGACGTAAATTAAAAATATATAGTATATAATATAGTAATATAAATTTAATGAAAAGTATTCTATTTTTTATACTTATCTAATGTATCATTAAAAATAATAAATTACCTGTATATGTAACGTAGTCATTGTTTTGTTACTATAGATTATAGATGTACCTATAATTGCTAATTTCACTAAACACAGATCACTTGTTAAATGCGAAAAAGATGTCGACAGAGAAATGTGTAATTGTGATAGCAGGTATTTTGCAAGACCGTACCTTTACTCATGTTCGTTTTATTGCGGAAAGTTTATCCACGTTACTGCCGAATTTCAACTATAATGTTATTTGTAAAGATTCAACAGAATGGAAAGTAGGTGACAATTGTTTTTTATTATATTAATATCTACTGTAAAACATACCTTCCAGTCTTGGTTAAAACAAAGATGTATGTGTTGTGGTTGGAACCACACGAAATCTCCTTTGATATGGAAAGAAATTGGACTGACCCGTACCAGCCCTACATACATCGGAGGTGCATACCAATTTTGGGAATTATTACATAAATATTATAATATTACATCTCATTTAAACAGGGAAGATCTTGACGCTTTACAAGAAGATTTTGCATATGTAATTAAATGTGTGTAAATCCAATATTCTAAACAACTAGTCAATTTTATTTCTTGTAGATTTATGATGCAGAAAGTAAGAAATGTAAATGTTTAGAGACATATCAGGAACGTCGTAATATATTGATAATAGGAGCAGGAAGATCCATGTGTCACAAGTTAGTTCCTCAATTGATAATGACAAAAGAGTTCTGGTTGAGCCATGGACTAGTTATAAAGTTATACGATGAGCCAGGGTGCTTCTTTAAAGTAAGAAGGATTTTCGAAGATGCAAAAGGACTCATCAGTGGTTTGGATACAGTCAAAGTTGTGTACGATATACCTGATGGTTTACATGATTGTGAAGTGTTGATTTGTATTGATGCTTTGTTAAGGTAAATAGAAATAGTTAACATTTTAATTTTATCAATGAAGAGCCGTCTAACTTTAAGATTTATCTGTTCAAGAGAGGAGTTCGAGGGAACAGAAAGTTGGTTGTACCGCAATTACAAGTCTGCAAAAGAATTATCTATGCTAATAAATAATCACGCACCATCTCACATGAAAATAGTTTTATGTTCATTAGGTCCCACGTGTTTTTTTGCTAATGTTATGCACAAATTTGTTACAAACATACCAAAAACAAATATTGTGGCTGTTGGATCTCAGTATGGATTAGAATTGATATATGTACTGGCACGTTCAACAGGTTTCCCTTTAAAGAACTTTGGTTGCCCTCCTGTTTGGGGCTTCTTGGGTTGGCTTACATATCAATATAATTCAATTGTATGCTCACATTATTTTACACTGCACATTTATTATGAGACACTGACTTCAATTCTAGGAATTAATCAGTTTGTGGATGTTTATCATATGATTCAAAAGTATGACTATTATCTACCTAATAGAAGAGCTTTGGAGGCAAGTGATAATGCGGCACTGCCGATTGGCGTTCAACGTTCAGAGTTGAGATGGTTTTTTTATATGGTCCACAATCTAACAGATCATTATAAAGAGATTTATATACGCAAGGTATAGATGAAACATTTACAACACTAGGTTTACGGAGCACTAAAAGTGACTATTTTCTATTGCTTTTTAAAAATAACGAGAAATAAATGTATTAAATAATTCCTCATGGATGCATCTTTACAATGTCAATAATCGTGAATTAAAAATGTTAGAATGCGTCTCGTAAATCTAGAGCTAATTTACTTTTTGTTATATGTTTATGAAGAAATACAAATTTCGACAATTGTTTCCATAGTCTCTCACTCAATATCAAGTAGGTAGATCTGAAGATTTTCAAAATTGCAGAGCAATTTGCGATCTTTTAAAGTTATGGTACAGCTCGGAAGTGGGTGATGAAATTTTATCGTTGGGCGTTATTTCTGATGGTAAGCATATAATAAATGTAAAAATTCTAGTCAAAATACAAATACTTTGTTCATCACAGGTTCATTTGGTATCCCGGAAGGATTAGTATTTTCGCAACCAGTATATTTGGAAGTGTTAGAAGATCAATCTCGAGTATGGAAACCTTTCAAAGATTTCCCAAAACCAAATATGCCAGTTGATATATTTCAAAGTCTTGTGGATACTGCTGTGATGATTAATGAAAAATTCATAATGGAAACAGAATGGAACATTTAAATACTGGAAACTATAAAGAAATATTGACTCAAAGAACTTCCTAATAACTTGGAGTATTTTTAATCCCATATATTCTGCCAACAGAACATAAAATTGCACATTTATCAGTAACGGAATAATTACATTGAAAAATTCGTTATAAACAAGTAAAAAGTTAATACAAGCAATGTTGATAAGTAACTTAATATTTTCACTGAATGGATAAAAAAGAAGAGTAGCAATAAAGCTTCTTAAGATAGATTTATTACCTACTAAATACAATTGAATAAATTAGCTAAGAAACGTTACTATTGATTGCTTGCAAAAATGATTACATTTTATCACGATAATTCTTCAAAAACATAATTAGTTACGGGTGTAATACTTTTTATCATACATAATAATGTATTCGAATTTAATGGTACAATTTGTTTCCTTTGTATACACAAAATAATATAACAAAGTATTATTACCTGCTTATATGTATCGTTAACAACTGGTAATCCATACCATTTTTCATTTAATCGAAGATTCTTTATACAGAATTTTATGTCACAATGGTAGACAAATGGATAAACGATGCATAGCATATCATTGCATCATTATATCGTTACTATTCAATGTATGACTGTAGGAACAGTCGGTAATATCTATTTTCGTTCAAATTAACGTATACTCGTTTATATATTGCAAAAGAAAATGCATAAAGAATTAAGATCTAGCCAAATATCTAATCGTTTCAATGTTTTTAACGGTAGGCAGTATATTTAAGATTTCGAAAATAAAAAAACATGATAAAATATGAAAATTGTAGAGATTCGAGATTACAAATTCTAAAAACATCTCGTTGGGGAATATTATAAAAGGAAATTTGTTATGAAATAATGTTCACGCAGTTTCTGTGTTTGACTGTATAGATTGGTGATAAAAAACATAGGTTGCAAATTTCACAATCACTTTCTCTTAGAACTGACGACATCAATTCATGCGAGTAAAAACAGATGTTTAGATTGCACGCCGTTACAATAGGTATAGTAAAAACTGTATTCTAACACAAAAATCTCTGACAATTTGAAAATTATGCTACAAAATTGATAAATGGGACATATGAAAATTTTCTTAGGCAGTTTTTGCTCGTATAGCAGCACGTTTTCCTGTAACGGCCTGTAAAAGAATAATAATGCGTTATTCAAATGATTCGAAGAAATATGATTGCTCGAACATTCGCAGCATGGGATACTACTTACCTGGAAGCCAGATTTTATGCTAGCTACTGAACATCTTGAGCCACAAGTTTCACACTGTAAGAAAAATAGTCGAGTGTCCTTCTGAAGAATGGTGTCTGGCGAGCGGCATGTGTGACAGGTAACATATTCCTTAATGTATCTCCTAAGAACATTTTCTATTTGTTTCTGTTGGAAACGACCCTTAATAATAAGTTGACTATTTCCATCCACAGAACCACTGGTTCCTAACTCAGCAAGTAAAAAGTCGAGCAAATGTTTTGGTAGCCTATGAAGTGTTTTACATATCTGCAATGGAGAAAATTATGGTAGAAAACACATAAAGAACCATTTTTCGGTATTAACATATTTCTGAAACATCGGTGAGATACTTACTTCGGTGAAATTAGCAAATGATGTTTTCTTGGTACCTATACGTACTACTTGCGGCGGGCGCATAACAAATTTTTGTTTCTTTCCAGCAACCATGTCAGGGTTCTTTTCCCTCATTATGTTGAATACTCTTACCAACAGTTCATCGTATGTGTAATCTCTGTCCGATCCAAACCATAAACTTGTTTCCTCTGAGAAAAAGAAATAATACTCATTTAGTGTACTAATAAGAAAAAGATAAAATTATCGAAAAATTTACTTGGAAAAAAAACGAGAACGTACAATTTCTTCGAACATTTTTTTTCTGTTATTTGTCGAGGTGTGCAAAAACCCGAAAATGTTGGGTCGGGACGGGCAATCCCGGTGTATTCGAGAATCCCAAAATTTTCGGATTTTCGCACACCTCTATAGTTACTTGATATTTAAAAAAAAAAAAAAGAACAATACGTCATTTTAATTAGAATGAAACTTATGAAAATGCAGAGATGCTACAGAAATCTTGAACTATTTGATAATATGCGTGTAGAAAACAGCAAATATATCTCTTACCGTACTCTGCATTTCGCTCAGATTCAATGCAGCATGTTAACAAATAATGAGTAACATAAAATAATGAGTTACCCGCAGCTATGTTATAATTTAAATATATAATATTTACCATTCTCTTTATCTTCTATTTCTTTACGCTCTTCTTCTGCTACCAGCTCATCGAGATCTTTCTTTTTCTTTTTCTTCTTCTTAGTTTTAGAGAAGTCCATGTCCAAATCAAATGTATCGTCCACAGCGACTTCTTCGGTTTGTTGTTCAACAACATCCTTTCAGAATCATAATACATAACTCATGAAAACCAGTTTTCTTGACATTTATATGTGAATACTGTTTTAGACGTAATACCTCTTTCTTTGTATCTGGCAAAGCTGCATCCAATTCGTCCAAATTAAATGCTTTTTTCTTCTTCTTCTTCTTTCTTCCAAAATTTTCTAAGTCCAACGTGTCATCGTCTTCAGCGAGTGCAGGAGGGTCCGGCTCCTGATTTTCTTTATCGCCTGAGGTCTCCATTGTATCACCAGCATTATCAACTTCATTAATTGCAGCATTAAGATCAAAGTTAGTTTTCTTCTTCTTCTTCTTCTTCTTCAAAGTAGGATCGAACACCTAGAAAGTTTTATTTCGAGAATTTTCACTTATTAGGTAAACTAGTTGACACAATGTTGGATATTAAATAAAATTTAATTATTTTTAATAATACTCGATGAAATCATTGGGTATAGACAAGAAATATAATGTATAAGATATATTTAGATATCGATATATATTTAACCCCTGCCCTATGATTTATTTTACGGTTTCAATGACAGAACTTTCCTTCTAAAAAAGGAGAAAATTTATATCTATTGTATGCCTACATGTTCTTCAATAACTATACATTAACAAACCAAAATAGAATTTCATCTCGGTTTAAAGGAGATTAATAACATACATATTTATTAGACTCTGTTCAAAATTTTCATCACGAATCGAACACGATATTTTGTAAGGCAAGGGGTTAATATATTTACTCCAAAATATATTTTTCTAAAAAATATGCGCGAAAGATTACGATGTATTGAATACGACTGCAAGAAACAAAAATTTGATAACGAAGGGAGAAAATATATATAGCGTGTTGGAGTTGAGGGGTACTATGTCAAAGATGCATTTTTATTCTCTTTAGTACTATCCACATGGCTTTGAGGTTGGGATGCAAAAAACTGCAGTATATTTATCGGAATGTAATCTTGCTAGAGTATATCCTTCGTATATCGGCGATGCTTTATTCTATCATCGATGGGTTACTGGGTATTGTCAAAAAATCGAAAAGTATGTCAAGTTGACCACGCTCCCATGCTTTTCCGATACGATACAGATGATGCGACTTCTGGCATACATTTCAGCATTTGTACGTACCGAATCTTCTTCAGTCATTTTGTATATTTCTTTAAATAGTTTTACGATTCCGACAAACTGATCAATTTGTTCACTTTTTTAGATGTAACTGTGTATCTTCATTGCACGGATCCTGGCTATCTTCTATTCTGCACCACCTATATAGTACTTACACATAACGTCTTGCTAACGAATGTTGCATCAGAAACCCAAAGTGTGATTCACAAACTCGATCCTATCGTGCCAGTGATGAGTTGCGGAAAGCTTTCTTATTGGTCAATTCTATTAGGTTCGCCGATAGGAGCCTAATACGTATATATTATCTGATATTATATTAGATCTTGTATAAATGAATAACGTTGCTTCTCATTTATTGCGAAATTATCCGTCCATACGGTTACAATATGAAACGGTAAATATATTTTGGTATATACATGCGTATCGTTCTTTAATCTTATGACTATATATATACTTCTTGATTCATTTTGTAGGCCATCTATTGTGTGGTATTTTCTTTTATCACAAACATGTCGTATTCTTAGTTACCGACAGTTACCGATCAAAAGCGGGAAAGTTGTACGCGATTTAAACTTTAAATTTCAGTTTTACTGATTTCAGCAGTGCCTGTTATTTCACTACCATTTTGATTTGTTAGAAGTTTTATAGAAAACTGTGAACTTTAACTAAAAACTAATTAATAATAATTAAAAGACTAAATTTAGTTGAATTTAGTCAATATGTTCTATTATGTCATATTATTGTGTTGGTACTTGTAAATAGTTCTAAATTATATGTGAACCAAGTCCCATTTCTTCGCCGTAAGGCTGAGATTATTTATTATTATTATCTATTTTCACCACATTCAAATTATTTATTATATAAATTTATATTTAGGATGTTTTGTGAATTCTAGAATTCTGGAATCTGAATACAAGATTGCAAGGGCACTCTGTGGCGGCGCTGGCAACGATCAACTCTGTCTAGAGAAGTTACTTATCTATGAGATTATCTATGAACTTGATTGTTAATGTGCTCAAAGGAGAAATTAATATGATACATGCTAGATGCTGCGGAAGGCGAGTTCGATGTGAAAGATCAGCTGTGTACCAAGTGATTTTTCACTTTGCCGGGAAAGTGATGCGAAAAGTGTCCCGCGGACAATGAACAAAAGAAGTGATGCATGGTGAACATTTCCAACGCGTGTTTCATTGCGAAACGTACATGTCAGCTGTCTAAATAAGCAAAAGTACGTATTAAATCATAATAACGCATTCAAATCCTGCTTCCTCGTAATCCGCATAGCGTTGATTAACATTCAACCCAACGTGTTGAAAATGACACGAGTAACGAGTCTGCTGCATTGCGAAAAAATTTGATCGTCAACGTGAACCGGTTAGAATCGTATAAATTTTAACAAAAGTGTTTTTTGAAATGATGATTCTCGAAAACTTTTCGCCCCTTATTCTTCGATTAACAATTAATCGTTTTCCGATCGATCAGCGAGATTGATGTATCTATATGTATATGTACAGACGGGTAAGTAAATTATTTTTGTCGGATGCATGGATATATTTCCAGTAACTTTCCTGTAACAACACAAACTCGAGGATTTATTTTGAAATATGTACTACAAGTGCGAACAGTCGACCTTGAACTGTGTCACACAACTTTTCCCCTATTGATCGTTTTTATGTGTAAAATGAGGATTGTAGGTAGTAGAAGTGGTTGATCAATTTCAGTAATGTAAAAATATATACATGAATTTCTCGACTGTTTAAGAAATCGTGCAACTTATAATTCATGAATGTCATCAAATTGTTTACGTATACATAGTACGTGGCCGAACAGCCTTTCGATAGATTGAAAAAATCTGTTATTACTATTTCGTATGCAAATGACGTATTTCTACCTGCAACTTTACGTTTGCACGATATTAATGTATACGTATGTACATAGTAATCGATAGTTTTCGCGCAGTAACAGTTATTTTGAAAATGAATCCTTTGAACCGGCAAGTGTGGTTGCAAGGACCAACGCATATGTGTGCTTCGTAACAGCATAATTCATAAAGAAATCATTCGAATTTCGAACGAAAAAGACCGCAATTACGCACAGTGCATAACGCGTGTATATTGAATAGTAGAAATAGGTACTAGCGAATAAGTTCAAATTTAAAAATAATACATAATACGAATCTCGAAATTGTCCTAACATCAAGTTTGTTTTCATAGATATATATTTATATAAAAACTGATTGATCTGATTCCACAAATAAAAAAATAAATAAATATATATATATTTGCGAAATCGGATTTTTCGCGGAAATACTTCCTCTACCGGGAAAGGGGCGTATGTTGATTACGATAGATTACGTACCGCTATCTCATGCTAGGTTTTGTCATTGTATGCATTCGATATCCAGAAGTAAATGTTTATCCGGCTTTTAAACCATTTTGAAAAATGCGGATGATCAAGGGAGATACTTCAGTCAGCTTGCGTTCATTGTTTAAGGCACGTTTTCTCTTTGATTAATTGAATCGTGTGTACGATTGTTATTTGAAAAATACAAACACAGTTACGGTGGAATAAAACGTGAGCACTGTTTCTTTTTATTACAATTACATTTTTTATTATAACTAGAAGTAAGTTTGAACACTCATAAATCTATGTTCAAGTTTTTAGCTTACTGATGTATGGTAAACATGAATTGCAAACTAGAACATCATCTCACGAGAGTCATAATTATACGAGCTGTAAATGGTACATCGTACTGATAGCAGTATTGTGTGTTTACTTTTGGGTCGCACGAATTTAGAAAGAAACAATCGGCGATAAGTCGGATAAATCGATCGACACAACCATTGGCACGGAAAACAAATGAGCAAGGTTTTATTTCCAGTCTGATGATCAATTGTTCGATTCCATTTTTTTGTACAGATACTAAGTATCAATTGAATATTTCAAATTCTTGTACTATACTATACGGTAGTCGTTCGATAAGTAGCCGCCTGATAATGACACGTTACGCTGTTTGTATTTACACACACGCTCATCCTACGCTGTCGTCTAGAGCGACCCTTGTCCTATACGTGACCACGGAGGGAAAATAAATAAAGTACATAGCCGCTTCTTAGAAATTAAAAAAGTTTTCGCCTGCACCAGTGATTTCATGAATTAATCTTATCGTTCTCGCGTCAGTACTTTACGTCATCATCGGTTTAATGTTAACTTTGATGTCGTCGGGTTGATAAAAGGGGAAACAGAATGCCAAATATTTCAGTAACTCGGTTTCATAAGCCAGATCCGTTCGGCGAGCGTATCAAGTAGCATTCGAACTCTCAGTTTAACGACTTCAATAATAACCGCTAATTAAAACGTGTTCGTGGCACCATCAGAATAATGACTACGCACGTGGGAAGCGCGGTGTCGTGCGGGGATGGCAAGAAACCGGTAAAGACCAAGGATGAAGAAGAAGCAACAAAGAGGTTGATATGCAAGCTCGATGCCAATGGTCGTCTAAACCTGAAGGACATTTTGTTATCCTTCAATGGGCCGGTCAGTCAAGAACGGGCATGGGCGTTATGTTATCAAACAGCCAGAAGTTTGTCAAACCTGCCAGATAAGAACTTCTATGAAATCTTGGATCTGTCGCAGATCGTCCTTCACAAGGATGGGGACGTATGGCTCGACGATCTAATCGGTGAGAGTACTTATAGTTCTTATCACGGTAATGTTCCGTGTTCTCTTATCAGTGTGCTTTATTTTATAGTTGATGGAAAACAGATAATAAACAATGACATATTACGCACGTGTGAAAAATCACAGATACAATACACTCTCCCCATTCTACCTACATTATATTTTGTAGTGTATTACTTATGTAGAATGTATCACTTGAGATATATCACGTGCATGATATTGCATGTTTTTAGTATACAATAGTCGCGTACGTCATGTTGCACCATTGTTTTACTGCGATTGCTAATTTTCCATCAATATAGTGAATTTAAGTTAAGAGAGGTATATTGATATATTGATGATATTTGATATTTTAATATATAGCACGATATCTAATTATCCCGAATATATCACTATACTAATTACTAATTACACATTCGATGTTCCATATATGAGAGAATTTACTACACTATGTAATTTAAATATAAAAATTGCATTTTTGAAAAGCGTGACATAGTTTCTGAAGTAGAAATGACGTGATCGCTCAAGGCAGGCGTTCCATGAATCTTGAACGCTTAATTGCTGATAGAATTTAATTGTTCGTGTGACGAAATTTACGATAAGAGGACTATTAATATAGCCAACGCTGGTAGAAGAATATCTCAATTAAATCCAAAAATAATTTGAAATTATTGAACTTTGCCCAAGATATAAACAAACATTAGTTCTCAGGGAAAAGTGGATTCTTAAAAGATTTAGCAATCTTTACAACAGCCGGCACCGATCAAACGTGAATTAATCGCATACGGTTTTGCCTCAACCTTGTAACTAACTTATTTATTGACGAGCTTCAATCGTGCCCTTTCGATGTGTATTCGCTCGTATTGGAATTTGGAATTGCAGATGGGGCGTGATCTTGGTATTCGATGCTGGAATGGGGGTCGCTATTCCACTACAATCATCGCGGCATCGATCGTTCGAATTGACTTGTTTATAATTTTTTATAGCGCGGGAATAGTCATAGTCTGGTCGGTAATGTACCTACATGTGTCGATAATTGCCGATCGTTTCACCGATTTATAGATCGATCTCGGTTATTCGAGGAAACCAGGTTGTTAGGGGTTTTAATATCCATTTTATATTTTTTACATAAATGTTTGTTGCATTTGTTACAGACTCTAGGCAACCCCCGGTCTCCCAGCAGAAAGTAAGCAACTGCTATAAAATTCTTGTGATAAGAAGACTTTGTTCTCGGATAAAGCAAATTGTTCTTACATTGCAGGCGATGTTATCACTAGGCATGATGATATTTAAAGCTCTTGATTTTGGCCTAGATGAACAAGAAGAAAGATTGTTATCACCGGATCTAGAAGAACTCATCACATTAATGACCAGTTTAAATGAAGGTAAAAGTTTGCTAGTGATAAATCGTTAGCGATCCAGTGACGACTCCCGGTCTATATATCTTTAAAAGTTGCTGAGCATTATTTTATCAGTGTTTGTGTTGTATGTAGAATGTGAAGGAGAAACAGAAGAGCGTCCGCAGGAAACGGATGACGAAGGTATCGAGCGGGACTCCAGCGATGCCGATGCAGACGAATTTTTATTACAAAAGAGTCATGATACGTACGAGCAACGGCCGTCTATAATCTCGTTGAAAGATGTGATGGAAGTAAGTTGTTGATCGTGAGCTTTTAATATGTTTACATTGACATGTCGGCGTGTGTTAATTTGTATTAATTTATAGTTATGTACCAGGCACATGCAAAGTAACGTTGAGTCTGCTAAAGCTCATTACAAAGCTGTAATACGGACATTTGTAGCGGAGGCTCTGAAACTATCCCAACTATTGGATGTAGGAGTGTCTGAACAAGTTAAATCAAGTCAAAGGGAAATCGGCAACAACGATGGCAATAGGATCAACTCGATGTCTGTCCAGAATCTTGATACTTTAGATTTCATTGATTGGGTAAGACTTTATCTGTCGCGTGTTGAACTCATTTCTTTACATGAGACCTGGGCGACGCTGGCTCGTGGAACCGATGTCGCTGCTACTTCTCTTCGGAAGGGAGAGAAGCAGCCACTTCTCATCTTCTCCACAAGAGAAGGAGAGAAGTAGCCACATCTGTTCCGCGAGCCAGCATCGCCCAGGCCTGCTTTACATGACTCCTGAAACTTTCCACACGGTTCTACGAAATATTATTGAAATAAATTCAACTGGTTAGTAGTTCAGTGGAAAATAATTGAAAAGCTTGTATACAAGATGTATATAGAAATTCTTTTGTTTCATTAGATTAAATTTTAAATGAAATACAAACGTTCCATTAATGTACAAATTATTGCAAATTCTACGTCAGTCCGTGGAGTAATTGGTGTGTAAATGGGGCCATTAACATTACCTTATCCCATAAAGTCATTTGTCATTTTGCAGAGATAAGATATTTGAGATTTATTGACTTCACTCTCTACCGTTATAGACTGACATTAGGATTTGGAGGGCTATACAAGTATGTCATCGTTAATAACTGTTTGCGCATGGGAGAAAGAAAAAGTGTTAGAGTTTAAAATGTGTTAACACGAGCATGTAGCATGATTCCATAGAATTATCTGCACAGTTTTGATATAAATGCATGTGTCCACTTGTGCTCACTTCAAACACTGTGTGTACAGTAATTAATTGAGCTAGCTCTATGCACACAAATCGCTACACCAACGAATATCAAGATACAATAAATAATTTTTCTATACCCTAATAATGATCATAAAGGAAACATTTTAAAACGACTGTTTCAATATTTGCTTTCATTGCGATTTGGTCGTGTTGCAATTTGTATGCAACCGACGGTAGATCTTACATCTTTTTAACACGTTGAGGCTTGTCGCGAGGATTTAAAAAAGATATTTCAATAGGCACGGTTTTGGGTACAAGTTATACAAGAGTTGCGAAAAGGAGTGAAATTGAAGAAGGTGGAAGCCAACCTGGGTGCAAAATGCACACCCCGTGGCCACGGTAAAGGAGAAGAGTTTGAGTTAACACCGTACGAAGTCTTGATGGACGATATTAGAAAAAGGAGATACCGCCTAAGGAAAACACCCTCGCCCTCGCCACATTTGCGAAAAGATGCGCACGCAATTATCCTAGAATTTATTAGGAGTAAACCTCCACTGAAAAAGGTAACAGGTCCTCCAGTTCGACAAGAATCTAACAAGGAATGATCACAAGGAGTGAAGTCGACTCTTGATATGAGTCTGACAGTGAATGAGACTGACCCGTCACGCTCCGAGGAGAAACGCAATCTCCGCAAAACGCGATCTTATTTTTGAATTTCCGTGTTCCGGATCATTCCTTGTAAGATCCGCCTAAATAATTGGGGAGACTTTTTCATGGTGTGTCGTTGAATGCTGTTCAGGCCTCTGAGAGACAACTACCACCGCGACGAAAAGAATGGACCCTGCGAGAATTACTTATGGAGAGCATAAAAAAGCCACCGAACCTGAGACCGTCCCGGAACAGATACATTCCGAAGAACGAACGGCCGTCCCAAAAAAGTGGTAAGTTAAGTTGCCTGTTCACTTACACAGCAATCATTTATGCATGTTACGCGTTGTGTTGCTTTATAAACGGTTTAATAAATCAATAAAAGCTGATGTGTGAAGTTCATATCTATAAGTTCATATCTAAGTTCAAGGATATGTTAAATGTTCGGTGAAATATAGTCACTGCTGGACTATTTGGTACCTTAATAAATCTCCCTGAGCAAGCTGCGGCACTGGTTTTAAATATAAAACTATTTATTTCGAGAGAAGTTTCTGTGCCTGTTAAGGTTATTGTTAAAAATAGTAGTTAAAACTTGTATCCTAGTATCAATTAAACTACACCCTGATGAAACAAGAAATTCAATTTTCTTAGAAGAAATCTATGAAAGAGGTTCTCCATTGCATAAGGGGGGAAGAAATATTGTAATGGAGTTCAGTGTACGCGAGCGCACGTATCCCCAGAAAATATTATGCCCCGTAGGTACATAGAGAGAACCACGCGACGCACACGTGCGACTGTATTTTTAACGGAAATATATTTACTAAGAAGTGTCCATGCGCAAGGATGCGAGGGGTGCGCGGGCGCAGGCCCGCACAGGTCTGCGCGTATCTCTCGCCCGTGATCTCGAGAGTACAGCCTGGCAATTCCTCGCAGCTCGACCAGAACAGTGGTATCTGTGTCTCTCATATTATTTTTAATAATAATCCCCCACCCCCCTCAAATGCTTGCATCTCATTATTATTTTCCTCAGAATTCTCCCCATCCCCTAAATCGATTCAATCCCACAATGAGATTAATGTGAAGTTCATCAACGGTGTGCATCAACTTGACCTATTCCGTTATCGAATAAAATAAAACGAGTAACCATCCTAAAGCAGTAATCATGTCCGAGAGATAAATTTCGCGGTTTGATAATTGTTATTTCCCGTCGCGAATATCTCTCGATCTCCTGTTTGTCGAGGGAGGGCCGGTCTGAATGAATCATGATTGGGTATGGATAGGCTGGTGGCTTAGGTATCCCGAGCTACAGACTGAGGCGCGATCAATAACCGAAAGCGCGGAAAGGGCGAGTTGACGTCGACCGAGAACGTCATCGTTGCGAGAGAACGCGCTCTGTCAGATCGCGGTTGGTTTCCCTGTCTCTCTCTCTCTCTGTCTTTCGTTCTGGAGACGTTTCTTTCGTTTTTGATTCTCGCGTAGGGAACGATCCGATTCGTAAACGCGAAATCCCGTTCGGGTGTCCAACGCGTAAGCCAAGTGTCGTCGAAACGGGGACAAGCACACTAACGAGCACGTGCACTTGATGTACAGTCTCTACCCGGGGATTTACGAGCATCACGGTGGATCAGCGACTCGGGACGATGAGAAAGACGAACAGATGAACGAGGACTGTCTGGATGCTGGTAACCATTAACATTTACATTTCCGACGAAGATCGAATATCATCTCGACGCGAGACAACTGTCGTTATCTCTCACCCCGTTGGGTTGCTCGGCGGCTTTAAAAACAAAGTGGTGTTGATTCGCAGGCTGCGAGATTTTCCAGTTGAGCCGGAGGATCGCGAGGGATTCGTCGAACGTAACTTCCGGTCAGACCTCGTGGTTGTTACAAGTAAAAACATTGCAGTGAACCGTTCTATAGAATAAATGTTGATAAGGAGAAGATTGGGAGAAGCATGAAGTTCATGATCGTAGGCGGTGAGTCCCGCATGATAGTCTTGGGCGAAGTTCCACCGTCGCAGCCGGAGCAGGAACAGGAACCAGCGCAGGATGTGGCGGCTCAGTGGCTGCAGACAGAGGACCCTTCGACCAGTTCAACGACAACAACAACGGTCAATGCAACTGGGGCTAATGTACCGGCTACCGCGAGCCGAAGTCGAGCTAATGTACCACCGGTACCGCAACCGAGACAGAGAGTCACCAAGCTTGAGATCAGGGTACCGGGAAACAGGAATCGTAAGTCGCGTAGAAGGCGCATTACGGTCCCAGGTAATCATACCATTCATCTTCTCTTCGCCCGACGCGACTGGTGATATGTATGAATATGAAATTCCATGACGAATATCGGTGCATACTGTCTAATCACCGTTTGGAATAAACCATGCTGACAACGAACGTTCCCGTTGCTTCTGCATACTAAAATCAATTTTTTGCATTCTTTACATGCACACGCGGGATAGTCCAGAATATTTGAGTTTCTTTCGATGGTTTATCCAAAAGATGCTTCAAACGAAAATGCAATAGTACTAAAAATTGATTTGCAAATGTAAATGAGTTTTGAAACGTGTAATCTTTGTTATAAAAGAACTGATAAATTCAATATCGTCATTTCAATGAAATATACGAAATAGCTTTTAATGAATCGTTTACATCTGTAAACTTTTTATTTGACCCTCGCACGGCCGTCGGTGGGTCTTTCTGGACCCAGAAATCACAGTTTCAATGTTGTGAAATCACGGTTTTTGATGTCAACTTATTAAGAATATTGTACTCTAGTATATATTACAAAATAAATGTATTAAATAACTATTTTTTTCTGTGTAGATATTAGTATAGAACCGTCTGGGTCTTAGAAGACCCACCGATGGTCATCCGCATCACATTTTTACCGATGGCCGTGCGAGCGTTAATGCACTTTTGCTTGAAACATATTTTTTTGTTGAATTATTGGAAGCAGTAATCTCGCGATGACTTGGAATTTGTGGATCTCCGTGTATATTTTTCATGTTGCAATTTATTGTGAACTTTTTTCTGAAAGTTAGCATTAAAATGCATACAAATTTTGTGTTCGTGTATATCTAATTTGCCTATGAAAGAAAGAACACTGCTTGGGATATATTGGTTGTGGGGAGCTTAGTGTTAAAACATATGTGACGATCACAACTGAAGTATACAACTCACACATCAAACAATGGAGACTTCTTTCGATACAAGAGCATTTATGTAACTGTAATAATTGTATTTGACCCAATGCATGCTCAGGAAGAAGCAATGTATGTATTTGAGATTTACTGAGGTACCACTGTCTTATTTGTCTTGTGTTCTGGAAAGCTTTGTTTCCAAAAGATTCTCAAGGAACAGATCACATGTCATGTTCATTGATCATCGGCATACATACTTCCGTGCTCTCTGCAATAGTGATCGACATTGTTGAAACCTATTAGTGTGAACGAAATTTTTAGATCAAACCCAAAGTAGTGCTGACATCAAAGGAAGCGAATCACCTGCAATACCAAAACCTCCTAGGAGGGATCTTGATGGTTCAAATTCTACAACAACCAGACGAAAAGTAATACCCGTGGATTTTGACTTAAAGGTAGATACTACTCCCATCTTGAATTGTATTTACTTCTAAATAACCAATCTTTAGGATTTGCAGGCAGCAACGTTTCGAACGTAAGGATTAAAAGTTCTAATAATTGTGAAATTATTATAGAATAGAAGAATAGAATAGAAATGCTTTATTTTTAGCCTTCCAGCCATAAAAAGAAACTCGGTTTACAATTGTGCCTTAACTCTCTCATCCTTCCATACCTTTCCGAATCCACTCATACACTTTACTTTGCCCTATCTTTCTCCTAGCCTTCTTTCTGTTCTGTTCTTTCCTTTTCTCCCTTAGCTTCCTCAGCCATTCTATCGCTTCCTGTGACCCCCTCTCGTTCACTATTTCCTCTATATACGAGCCCCTTTCAATTTCCCTGCATTTCCTTACCCTATGTTTCAGGTTTCTCACAAAACTCACATTTCCTATTTTCCTCCTTCTCCCAATACCTGTTTCATCTTTCTAATGACCCCCCTATTGCTTGTGCTAATAGCCTTTGACTCCCATCATTCCCTTCTTTTCTGTGAAATTATTATAATTATTCTAAAAGACTGGTAAGAATTATTGTACAAGCTGCTAAATTTCGATGTTCTTGATGAACAGCTAGATGCAGAAGACGAAGACGACGACGAGGACTACAATGAAGAATTTGCAGTCACAAGATTCGAGGAAGAGGATGAAGCAACGAATTACTGGCAACTTAAAGAGGACTACAACACCTTTGCGGACAGAGGCAGTGCTCGTAATAGGCACAAAGATCACAGAGACGACGATGAAGCAGATTCAGCGAATCCTTGGCGAAAAACCGGCGGACTTCGCCTGACAAGAAACGAGTATCACCGGTTTTGCGATGCACAGCTGGAATGTAATTACCACTTGCAACTAATGACTAGACTGCGCATCTTTGTGGAAATAAAAATTGTCCAAGTCAATTGTAAGAAACCGAAGTGAAATGAACAGCTATTTTGTATTTGAACAGTTTTCCCATAAAAGCATGAAATCCGCAGTCTAATAATAACAGATTTATCTTATGTACTGGTAATATGTAACTGATTGCGTTTTGTAGCCTACGATCTTGCAACCCAATGCCCATCTAGAAGAGCATCGGCTCGTAAACATGCAGCCAGACGCAGTATAGCGCTCACAGCATTGAGTGGTACCACATCTCTTCCTCATTCAAGACCCCAGAGTCGTCAGCACATAGGCGTAACAGAGGCGACATTGAGTCAGGGACCGAGTCCTAACATCAGCTTGAATCCAAGTCCAAGTTTAAGTCCCCAACCGCGAGCAAGACAGCCCCGTCGCTCACAAACGATTGCCGAAGGTGCAACAAAAGACTCAGAAGATCAAAATGAAGAGTGGCAAGAAGATAAAGGACAGGTGAGAATCCGAGGGACCAAAATAGTATTTATTCCTTATAAAAAAAAAATACACTACTTTGCCATTTGAACCAAAAAATATCAGAAATTACTTACTAGTGTATCGTATTGACGTCCGTCGCTTTAATGCTTGTGTAACTCCGGCCTTACTCGAAGAGATATATGAAATATTTTTGTCTCTTTAGAAACCTACGTTAGGCGATATGTTCCTGGATGAAAGGCTTTCTTTAACCCTCGAAGAAATTGTGCATATTCGTAGTGTACTTACCAAAGCTGAATTAGAATCTCTGCCGGTAGAAGGACGTGTGAAGGAAGATGTAGAAAAACGGCGAGTGTGTTTCCTTTGCCTAAAGACTAGATTTGGACTGTTGGGTCCTTGGGGACAGCGTTGCCGTTTGTGTGAAAGGACCGTGTGCGTGAAGTGTTACTCCAAAGTGAGTTCTCTATCTGTACACAGAATAAGAACAATACATACAGATTTTATCTTGATCTAGATTAACCGTTGTATCTTTGTGTCCTAGATGCGCATCCCTACGGAACATTTTGCACATGTGCCCGTGGTGTTACTATCACCTGGACTACTTCTTTCTCCGTCATCATCGGAACCGGACACCAGTAAGAGTTCTTGGCTCAGGGGCAACGGAGCAGCTGGATCTGCGCCGGCATCACCAGCCTCTAGACGCAAAGAATCATCACTGAAAAGCGTGACACCTTCATCCACGCCGACTACGACACCTGTTTTGATACTCACGCCAACCTCGACGCCACCCTCTCACGCGCGCAAAGATACGGACCATTTGGATAAGAGGTGATTGCGCTTGCATCAATAGATCATTGATGGTAATCAATAGTATCATAACTTTTTAAAAATTGGTCCAATGGACTTGAATTTTTTTAAGATGTTAGACCGACTAGTTTGCTAGAGAATGAGTAAACAAACATTTGTTTAGATTGCACTTCGGAGTGAGTGAATTACGGAAATCTACAAAACGCATTTTGTAAATTATCGTTACAGGCTCAGATAAAAATTACAATCTAAACAAATTCTTGTTTACTCATTCTCTAGCAAACTAGCCGGTCTAACATCTTAAAAAAAATTCAAATCCATTGGATCAATTATAAAAAAGTTATGCGATTTTTAAGAGTGTCCACTTAATATTGCCCCGACTGTAGTACAACTTTAGGCGAACCGCTACCTATCTACCCTCTGATTTCGATGGTTTTTGGATATGTTATAAATAGACTGGAATTTTTAAACAGTAAAGAAATTAAAAGAGTCTAAGGACATCGATGTATTATATCCAATTTACTAAGATTATTATTAAAGAAAAAATGGAACTGTTCTGCAGGTTTACCCAACTTTGAACGGCTAAAGTATTAATTTGTAATTCGTTGTTCGCAGAAGTTGCAAAAGCAGCGGCAGTCCGGCGAACGTGCCATCACCAAAAGCGTTCTCTGGCTTCAGCAGTCAAAGTTCAGAACAACGATTGGTTGCGGAACGACTGCGAGGCGTTTCCATGGTCGTTTGTCACGACTGTCGCATAATGGTGATACAGATAATTAAGAGTTCGAGAACAACAAGGGCTACATTACGCAACAATGTCATTTCGCGACTTACTTTGAATCTTTCGCCAGCTTATGTTTGAGAGTCTGCTCCGCCCCGGTACCGGATGTTCAATGGTCGACCAACTTTTGATTGGCAAACTGGCGCGTCTTCTCGTTCGCAATTCTGATAAGTGGATTTACATGCTACAGTGCCAGTATCGGAGGCACGTAGATTAGATTTGTTCTCCTTGTACCAATGTCTTCTTGTTCTCCTTGTAAGAGTAATCTTCTGCGAATGGTTGCCAGCCTCTCTTCGAAACAACGAGCGTAGATTCGTTTGCTACGCAAGACTTCCAATATATTGTATTGGTTCTATCATTTGGTACACGATGGCGTCGATGGGTTTACACAGAATCGTTTGATAATGTTGTGGAACAGACTATACATATTATTTCTTTTGTGCAGTTATTTCAAGTGACGATTAAGACGGTTTCAAATTCTTTAGATTTTGTGAAAGAGTTAGCACTAGCGTTAGCAAAATTTGTTATTGTTTGGAGAAACGAAAATTTTATGAAAATTATTTATTATCGTTCGAAAAGAAAAAAGATGAAGGTACACTATACAAAGCAGGGTAGATCTAATCTGTTTTTCGGTAAAATATGATGGAATCTATGAGATAAGGGATCTAGTACGAGAAACTGATATATTGTGGCATCTAATATAGTCTACGTACCTACATTCAGGCTTATATCTAAGTAGTATCGTTAATGCATGCAAAAAAAAATGATATAATTATGGAGTCGAATATTTCATTATGGTGGCTAAGATTCCATTTCGGTTCGCAGTGGTGGTGAACTATTTTTGCTTCCCAATTCAATGATAATTATAGTAATTAATCTTAATGGTAAAGAATGGGATACGCACTGTGTGCATTCTCAGCTCATAAACACTGGGAAATGTTTAACTTGAATAATTGTTCCGGGGACGGATATTATGTGAATTCGCCCTCTACATTGTTGTAAACACTAAATCTATCTGCGTCCGGGCGACACTAATTCATATCTTTAAGAGACATCATTCAATCCATAGGGTCAGTGTCGGATGCACAATTGTATCAATAAGTCAGTTGTTATTAATTTTTTGTAAATCGAAAGATTTTGTATGATATTTGTGATATTATTTATTACTTTGTGTGTTCACTATTTATTGCAATTATTTATTTTACTTTGCGAAGCAATAAGCAAACATATTCCTTTATATTGTAAATGTAATTATATATACATATATATTTGTATTTTGTGCGATTCATACGAATTTGTAACGCGATCTTCATCTATGTCATTTGTTGTTCTTATAATTAGTTTTCTTTATACAGTATTAAGTGCAAAAAAGGATGCTAAATGTAACTGAGAATGAATCAATTGTACGCTGAAGCAAATTAATGAGTTGAAAGGAACACGTTAAGAGGTGGCTCTTGTTGCAGACAGATTTCTAGAGAATTAGTACAATGAAGTGGCTGTTGGCCTGTACAGATTTAGTGCTGTTAAAGAGGAAATGTACAAACGTAAACTGATAGTGGTTCAGAGTACAAATGAAAGGGAAACGAAGAATGTGAAATTGCACTACAATTGATGCTGGTACGGTCTAACACTGAGTTGTATACGTAACAGTGGAACTATAAATTTGTTAATATGTGTAAAGTGAATTGGTGAAATCTACTAATGGACAAATGGCTTTCAGTTGAGAATGGAATTTATTTATTTTTTTAGTCACACAGCTAGATTCCCAACGGTCTCCGGCAAAAATCAAAATGATATCGCAGCAAGGCGCAAGAGGATTTACACGACAGCTGATAAGATAATCATCGATTATAATAATTTATCGTTTTTTATGTATATCAACAACATATAATATGTATATCAATGAATGATTAGTAGAAAATCTTGGTTTTATGATGAAAATGACCAAAATATATCATATATTCCAATCCATCACTCGAGACGTTATCTCTAATAATTAAAAAAAAGTGTTTTTCTCTCATTTGACATTTTATTGTAAATATTTAAAAAATGATATATTTGTAAAGGTTGTTTACGATTATAATTGTTCTTTCATGCATAACGCTGTTTACATACATGATAGAAAGATATATTTTTTGCCCTTTATATGCGAGTGCTGAAACAATATCAAAATCAATATTATGTTTTTAACTTAAGAAACTGTATACGATCTTGAAATGTGCTTCACATTTCTGGCCAACGAATAATACGTAATATATGACTTCATGCTACAGTAATTCAGCTCTAAATCCTTTCTCAGTACCTTGAACATTAAAAAATCGCATTGTTCTTACAATATAAAAGTTATTACTTGAGTTGGAGTTATTTACAAATCGATCTGAATATACAGGCGGGTGTCTCAGCTGAAGGAGGTCATCTATATAAATATCTTCTTTATTTTT
>CM052311.1:21180275-21262605 GCA_028455605.1 Lasioglossum malachurum | reverse complement strand
TGCAATTCAGGTGGAAAATTTTTATATTGCATAAAGATTGCTGTCTAATTATTACATCCTCGAATTTTTAAAATCTTTTACTGGTTTATATTTCACCCAACCAATTTCTTCATAAATGCATAAAGATCCGCTGTCTACTCATCTCTGCTTATGTTTGTTCCTCTTTATATTAACAAAATCTTAACCCTACAGAGTCTCTTGCATTTAATAGCAGCTATTATACAACATGTAAATTCATTTGAATTTTCCGTACGTGTGTACCTGTTCTCGGTACACTGCCGCTCAAAAGTATATGGACACTTCCTTAATTCTTATAACTACCTGAAAAAAGTTATCATATCTTTGGTAAATATGATTACCCTATATGTATTCCAGTTCGTACAGTGTTAGAGAACACTTTAATAATAATTTATTAAATATCTCACGGATAATGATAAAAAATAGTGCTTTTGTGACTGCATTTACTAGTTGTGGCATCCTGGCTATTAGCTTTCTCATTATTTCAGTATCAATAAGGTTCCACTCAGATTCTAAGATGTCCAACAAATGTTTTTCAGATTTAGGACATTGTTTTCGGATTTGTCTATCTATGTGATCCCATAGTTTTTCTTTTATTTATTTAAGAAAATTCAATAACTAAATTGTTTAGTTTGGTACTATTAGAATACATTACATACATATCCATAATAGACTTTAGCAACAAATATTGTTTGACAATAAAAATATACATTATATATCACATATTTCATGAACACGGTAAGTGCCCGCATACTTTTGAGCGGCAGTGTATGTCCATGATAGATTATGTTTTATATTACAGAAAAGGATTTGGCTTACTAGTGTTAATATGCTGCACATTGTTCACCGGAGGCGGTGGGTCGTTAGGCGGCGGCGGTGGCAATGGTTTGACGACAATCCTTGGAAGAGTACGAGAATTACCAGCCGCTATGGTAGTGTTTTTTCTGCGTCTCTTGGCCTGCTGTCGTAGTGCATGTTTGATAACTTTTTTACTGTGCACCATGCTAGAATAGCCAGAGCAACCTGGACTGGTTTCACACCCTTCACCTTTGCCAAGCTCTACATCTGTGTCCATGACAGTACCTATACATCAGACATTGTTATGCGAAATGCCGGCAGCAAATCGAACGTAAAAGCCACGGTACCGTTGCATTCGACGAAACACGGGTTTCGTCGCGGTTTATTTCATATTGCGCCGGATAGTCCTACTAGCACGATTACCCTTTTCTCAAGAGATAAACATTCTTCAACAACACCACCTTCGTGACATTTTCCACACGATCAACAGGAGGTCCGAGTATTTCGAGCGATATCTTTTAATCCATGTTGCCCGAACGTCCGTGTATGTCCAAAACTCGATCGCATTCACGAGTTCTGCTATTTCTCAATCAATTGGCAAAATGCCATTCGGAGAAGCTCGTAATGTTCCGCTTCCATCCGCCATATTGTATTTACATATTTATACCATGGAAGCGCACCGTCGACATAGAGTGCTTTCTAATTCCACATTATTACTCTGATATCCTATATTCTATATAAATACACAATCATTGTTTTTCCACATTATGTAAGTACCAGAGAATGAAAGAATCGTTTCGATATACGGTTATTTTATGTTTCAATAAGATGTAAGTCTTTCATGTACAATTCTTGTACAATATACAATTCGTAAAAATTTATGAGAAATGAAAGGCATACTACTATTTCTTGGAATACTTTATTTTACAATTAGATTTTACAAACAAATGAAATGGACATACGACATACAAGATGCAACAAACGAGAGCCAATAAAAAGCGAGTGTTTCAGTTTCAAATCAAGATGACAGGAAATTGAGCTTTTGATTGGATAGTATAGTGCCATATAGTGCGCACTAGTGACAGGGAATTTAGTTATTTTCAAGTACTGGTAGTTACTAGGAGAAAACGGGTTCTGTTCCGTGCTAAAAATGATATAGGTCCTGTTCCATGCTAAAAATTACACTGAAACTCTCATTTCATCCTTTCTGCTGTACTATAAGCAATTAGTATTTGAGTAACTATAATTATTTTTTTAGTAACTAGTTAATTACTACTTTAAAAATAACATAAGTATTAGTCAATTATAGTTAGTTATTTTTTCCCCACGAGACTAATGCGCGCCATTTGAGTAAAAATGCCGTATAATCTGCCGACAAAGTATCAACTTACTCGATAACTTTATTTGTTTCATAATTCACAATACGTATACAGGAAAAAACGTATCCGTATCCGTACCATCCGTATATATACTTTGTGAATTCGAGAAGGAGGCCCGAAAATTTTGCCGCCTCTTTTAATTGTGTTGTTTCAAAGATCGTAAAAACCATTGCGCGTGATCAAGACTCGGGGATTTTTTTAGGGCTGTATTGTTGTATCCATTGTACAAACGAAATCGTATTAATTTGATATTTGCTCGTTGTTTCGCGAATAAACCGAGGATCGTACGGTAAACAATTTCTGCGGCAAGGTCGACTTAAGGATTTTTTTCTTATAATCGGTGTTCTACATTTCCCGCCAACATGGCAAACATGGCGGGGCTCGGCCAGTTTCCCGCCAAATCACTGATATATATCAGTGCGCCAAACCATCACGGAGCCCTCGTATGGCGCAGATCAGTCGCGTTTAGCGGTGTAAGGTAGTCGTGTTTTTCTGCGATTTTCCATCGGTTTTCCGACGAAAATGGGGCAGTCGGACGACATCGAGGATTCTACATACAGTAGGCACCAGGATTTGTGCCAAAAATTGAATATGGATGCGACTGCCGCGTCCGAAGCCTGGAGATCGTATGAGACGATCCGACAGAATTATACTCTCGAGGTACTTTTTGAATTACTCCTCTCCCCTGGTTATGTCAAACTGCACCCGTCTAGTTTGATTAATTAAAACTGTGTCTGAATTTTTCCAGGATCATTCACTGCCCCAATAATCCCAATTCTTTACTTTTGCAATGTACCAATTTGTTTGACTTTTTTGAGCGACGTTCAATGTCGTTGATTTCGCGGTTCGGTAGACGATCAAAGCGCACCAATTTAAAATTCGCTAATAATTGTAAACCGTCTGTCCAAAGAATACGATGTGAATGTCATTGTTTCTACAGGACCCTTAACAATTATTCCATTCCCATAATATACCACAGTTATCATTCGAGACTGTCTATTTTGAACTTATCAATCTTACTGAAACGAAAAATTAACTGTATTCGTTAACAAATTAATTTTTATAGACATGTATTATCATCAGGCACAGTTGAGAAGTTTGAATTTAGTCTTTTAGCATAGGTACTTAGTTAACCACCATCTTCTAAAGCAGATGGAAACATATTATACTCTTTGTGGTTTCAATAATTACTTTAATCGAAAGCTCACTCAAACCAATATTGCACATACAGTAGGTATAGAAAGTATTCGTACATCCTCTAAAAACAAATAATTTTCCCAAAATTTGACCAAAGAATAAATAATTCTTTTTTCAAATTGCTATTAGTTGCGATTGTGTGTGCAAAAAAAAATGTTCTTATCTGTGCCTGTAATGAAATTGTAGAACTGTAATGATCTATTATAGATCTGACAAAGTTATATGCATGTACAAAGTTTCATTGAAATCGGTCAAGGTTGCTAGAAAATATAATTCATTGAAAACAGCAAAAATTGTAAAACAAAAAACTGAAATTTAAGTGAATCACAAAAGACTGATTTACATTTAATGAAAAAACAGTATACTGATCATAATTCTTTTCAGGGTGATCAGTTGCATTGGATAGGGTGTGCATTGTACGTAGCATGCCGTAAATCTTCTATACCCACTGTTGGAAGAACAGGCCCTAACGTGGAAGGGAATTGCGTGTCGCTGACTCGTTTGTTACAACTGTGTAATCTCTCACTGATACAATTCTTTACAAAGAGTAAATCATGGGCAGATATGGCAAATATGCCGCAAGACTTCCGTTCCAAAATCGAAAAGCTAGAAGGAAACTTCTCTGTCTCTATGGTGATATTCAAGAAATATCAACCGATTTTCAATGATGTATTTAAATATCCAGCAGAAGATATCTCAAGACCACCAAGATCGAGAAGACACAAAGCAATGCCTTGTACACCAGCAAGAGTGTTTGAATTCTGCTGGACCTTATTTATTTGTATAAAGGGAGCATTTCCTGATATCTCTGATGATCTAGTTAATTCGTATCATTTACTATTAGTTTGTTGTGATCTTATATATAACAATGCTCTATTGGCTAACAGGAAAGACCTTCTGAATCCCAACTTTCCAGGTAAATAGACATAAAATGGAGTGGAAAGAAAGCGGAAGTTCTAATTTACTTTTTTATTCGTCCTCCAAATAGGTCTACCCACGAATTTTAACGATGAAAACTATAGTTCGCCTCAAACAGCGAACTGTATAGTCAATTTGCTTTGCGAGCGTCACGAAGCTATTGCAGTGGAGGCTAAAGTAATTAAGGAATATCATCTAAAGAATCACATCAAAAAATTATTTGAGGAGAAAGTTCTCCGTGGTGATCCCACAAGTTTTTCTGGTATTTTGGAAGCTTTATATTTTGATGGAAACAACAAAGCTATCAATAGAGTGTACGAGCAACATGTGCTGAGTGTGGGAGATTTTGATGAAAGAATATTTTTAGGTAAATACACTTTTCATTAATTTATACTTACATAACATCTTGCTCCTAATCTTGCTTATTAAGGAAGAAATGCTTGAAAACAAAAGAAAATAATACTATAAGTTGCATGCCTGTATGCTTACTTTTTGTCTTTTGCTTTGGTAAATATAAATTGTTTTTGAAACTGTAAATTACAAAGGATGTTTCGTCCTCTTCGTTTTATATGTTTATAATTAGGTATGTACAGAAAAAATTCAGTAATTATCCAAACTGTGTTAATATCTTATTTGTAATTAACAAATCCCAAATGTAAATATCAAAGTTATTTCGAATATATTGCGTTACTCTGCTGAGACAACATGATCTGTAAATCTACAAAGGTTATCATAGCGATCTGCATATGTTTCTTGATTTGCAATTTTTTTATTACATATGTATAGAGTGCATGATCGTCTTTATCTTATTAAATAATAATTTTCATTTCTTGCTGTTAATCAATTTGTGTCTGCTTTGTCTTGGCTGTGATTTGAAGCTGATTGGAGGCGAGTCAGACTAAATGGAATATCAAGCTTGGAAATAGTTGGAGGAGATATAGCGTATGCTAAATTAGCCAAACATATTTCTCTCAAAGGTGGGTTTACAACATTCAGGACGTTTAATTCCGACTTGTTAAACATGACTGTATATTTAATAATAATTACGTATATTCACATTTTGCTGGAAGATTGAACAGAATTTTATTTTCCCTATTACTGGTTGTACATATATAAGATTAAGAAAAAAATTTTTGTTATATTGTGTATTATACACTTGTGGATGTGGTAAATGTATAAAAATTTGCAGACTACTAATCGTATAATTCAGTGGTTATATGTATACTTGTGTGTGTGTATGTGGGTATGGGTGTGTTTTGCTTTTACATTAAACTATATAAGAAAGGAAGAAATATTATCGCAAATTATGTTTTGATATCTCATATCTGATTTCCTTCTGTTTTAGATCATGATGCTAGTAATAATATTGGTTCTCCTACACAGATGATGAATGTTGGAGACCTACAAGAACAGTTTCAGTTGAAAAGGGAGCAATACAGCGGGGTAAATATATGTACCATAATTATAAATAGCATTTTCTTTATTCATTATATCGTGAAACTTTCCAAAATAGATACAGCATTTAGCTCCACCAACACCGCTAACTGGACGTGGCTATCTTAGATCAAAAGATATTACGAACGTAACACCAGTGTCCACTGCAACACAAAGTGTAATTCGACTTCAAGCCATGTTGGCTGGACAGACTTCACCAAGCGAGAATCTTCTGCAGATATTAACCAGCTGTTCTCAAGACGTAAAGTCGTTGGTGGAAACAAAGGTGAAGGAAATAGGCGAACAATTTTATGCGAACTTTAACAAAAGCATAAATCCGAAGGAGGCTAATTTGGATTTCGGGAAGCAGAGACTCTACTTGGGTCAGACTCTATTTTACAGACTCCTAGAGATGATTTTAAACGAAGAGAAACGCAAGAAACCTAGTTACGATGTGACGGTACGTTGAACGGCTGCCCAGAAGAAAACGACGCAAACTACTGTCTCTGAATAATATATCTCTTTTTTTTTCAGAACCTTCTTACGAACGAGGTTTTTATTCAATGCCTGTTCGCTTGCTGTTTGGAGATTGTCATTTATTCGTACAAAAGCAACGACAAAGTTTTCCCTTGGATTTTGAACGCGTTGAATCTAGACGCCTACTACTTTTACAAAGTGATAGAAATTATAGTTAGAGCAGAAGACCAATTATCGCGCGACGTCGTGAAGCATTTGAATCAGATAGAGGAGAAGATTTTAGAGTCCCTTGCATGGCAAAGCGACAGTCCTCTATGGGCAGCTATTCAATCCACACCGGAAGGTGTACCCAGTTGCGAAGAAGTTTCGTTACCGGGAACGTTGGAAACCGTTGATCCAAATATTCCTGGCCAACCGGCACTGCGGAGAATTGCGTTGGACCGTGGTACTCATCACGATGTGCAGCAGAGTCCTATTTCCTCAGCTTCGGAGAGATTTCAATCTCCTGTCGCCGCTTCGGGTGTAGTCAAGAAGCGTTTATTCGCTGACACCAGACATCTTGGTGGTCAGAGCGTGTTGCGAGTAGCTGGTCAAAGCGTATTACCACCGCAAGTTCTGGCTATAGATGGTAATCCGAGAATACTGTTGCTGCCCGAGCAAATAACAGTTTCTCGAGCGTCCAGCGTTCAGTCCACGAGTACGCCAATACAAACCATGACGATGAACAGGGAGCCAGCGAGACCAAAGCGGACAGGCTCGGTCGCGCTTTTCTTTAGGAAATATTACAATCTCGCGAGCGTCCGCATGTCGGATCTATGCGGATCTCTAGAAATCATGGATACCGATCTAAAAAGAAAAATCTGGACAATATTCGAGTACTCGATCAAGGATAGAACAGAACTGATGAAGGATCGGCATCTCGATCAGATTTTAATGTGTGCAATTTATGTAATCTGTAAACTAGCAAAATTGGAGAAGAACTCGTTCACGGAGATCATGCGGTGCTACCGGTTACAACCACAGGCAGTTTCACATATATACAGATCAGTGCTGATCGCGAAAACATCTACGAATCAGTTGCAACCGAACAACGAGGAATCGGGCTCAAAAGATGTGTCGGATAAAGAGGCCAACGTGGCACCGCCTACACCTTCAAACATGGCGGGAACTTCGCAAAGCTTCGGCGAAGAGACACGTGGTGACCTGATCAAATTTTATAATACAGTATACGTGCCCCAAGTGAAAGAAGTAGCAAACAAATTGGGATTAGCACGCGGCAGTGTGATGAATCTGTCGTTGAGTCCCCTACCCAAGGGGAAACCCCCAGCGAGTTCACCAGTCAGACACGTAACAAGTAGTATTATGACCCGTAATCTGGACCCAAAAGCCATCTCAGCTTCTCCAGCACCACAACTTAGTTATTGTTTCAGTCGTAGTCCTGCTAAGGTAAGTTGAACCTTCCTTTTAACTCACGTAGTTAAATAGGACATAGTACACAATGGCTTATGGAGCATGACTATATTAGACAATATTTTTCACTATCGAAATAAATGTAGTGTTTCCGCGGATAACTATGAAAGTGTCATCTTCTTGTCATTGCTTGCTTCATAGCTATTTACATAAATCTATGGTTTCAAGGAAAAACGCCGCATGTCACAATTTCAAAAAATTTGAGTTTATGCATTAATTGAGCTATATAGTATAGGATTTACGTATTTACCAGAAAAAGAAATCATGAAAACAAATTCGAAAGGCTCAAAAAAATCAAAGATCAAAATTATTATTATTATTATTATATTATGGAAGAAACTGTGGTTGTCAGGAAGAACGCCGCATGTCACATATTTTCACTTTTGAGATATTGCCGTTTCTTCCATAATATAAGAATATAGATCGATTTAACATAAAAAATTCTTTTTGTTTTCTGACTTGCTAATTACATGTTTCCAGGATTTGGAGGCTATTAATAGAATGATGATTTCTGTTGATCCGAAACGATCGGTCGGCAAGAGACTTTTATCGGATGACACGGACGTAGAAATGACGGAAGGATCTCCGAAAAAGAAGTCTGCCTTTGTCGCGCGTAAATTGGAGAACATAATTGGTGAACGACGCACGCAGAACCAATAAGGAAAGTCGAATACGTTTTTTTTCACGAAGAACCAGTACGCGAAGGCTAACGAATGGAGTACGTATAGAAGACATTTGTATTTCCGTTTTGAATATAAATTCATTGAAACTCGAACATGTAAGGGGAAAAGCATTTTCAAAGACGATCTTCTGTTTCTTGGCTGTGCGACTTGATGTAAATGATTTATTCGTTTCTCAGGTATGATCATGTTAGAAACAGAGGAAAAATCCGCACGATACCTAATCATTGCCAAGGGTACGATACTGTCGTTTTGAATGGAGCCAGAATTTTATTTCCAGTATTCTTTTTTTAAATCTCGCGTAATGAAATATTGAATTTGGCCATTTTTGTCGTATTTTTTACATATTGATATGATTCTCTATTGTTACATTTTATAAATATGATTCAGATTGTGATTTCATATATCACTGGAAATAATTCTGACCTTTATCGATGTCACTGATCAATGGTATTTTGATCAAGCTATGTATTCTCTCTGAAATTATATATACATATACATACGCGTGTATATGTATGTATGAATCTTATATACAGGGTATCCTCTTATAATCTTTACACGCAGTTACCTTTCAGATTATTTTGTAATCGAAGAAACCTTTGAGATGAAATCACTTTTAACACATTCGAGACCGGGAACGTAGTGTTGCGTCGTTTCAATTCAATTAACTGAATACCGGCAACGTAATCCTACGTCATTTCAAATCCATTAGCTCATTAGCCAAAAGAGCCAAATATCAGTAGTACAACGATCTAGATTTCTTTTGCGAGCCAAATTTCTTTACAAGAACCCTGGAAGTAGAAATTGCACTTTATCTTAATTTAGATATAACACACTGACTGATTGAATATTGCATTAAAATAAAATAAATTTATTTTAAACACGTCATTTGTGGAAGAGCCACACTCAAGTAGCCAAAGAGCTGTATGTGGCTCGCGAGCCACAGTTTGCCGACCACTGCATTAGCTGTATACTGGCAACGTAGTTTAACGTAATTTAAAATTCATTAGCTGAATACCGGCGACGTAGTTTCTACGTCATTCTTTATATTTACATAGCAGAATCTTGCGATATTCAGGTATAGACTTTTTGAAATTATATTCTGCTAAGCGTCTTGTGTAACAACCGCCGGTCACGAGTGTGTTAACAAATTTTGCGTAAATACTTTTTCGAGTAATAAATAGTTTAAGAGGTACAAGCAAATTATAATTGGGCACTCTCTATATAAAAATGTATATGATGAATTTGTAAAAGTAACGAATATATAGACGGTAAATTGACTTTAGTTTACCAGTAGATTTAAGCATCCTCCGAGGTTAATAGAATGCTCGGAATATGCAAATATAATTTGGGTGATATTTAATTAAATTTCCTAGGAATAAGTTTTGAAGTTACAAAATTCTTAACGTTTCATCGTCCAATGTATTTTGCTTGGTCTTAAATGTAATAAGTTATTTGCGCCTCTTAAGACATTTTGTTCATTCGTGGACTATCTCGGATTTCTTTAGCACGTGACGTGTGGATTTAGGTATAAGTATTTTTCAAATTTGACTTCTGATCTCATTAATCTGCTTTTATACCAAACAATATAAATGTATGTGTATATTTATATATGTATATCTATATATATATAAATTCCATTTTGAGAGTATATATGTACATGTATACATATGTGTATGTATACATATAAATTACAATTATTATTATTATTATTATTATTATTAAGAGATAAGATCGACATTCGATGAGGTAAGATGGAAAAAGATTTTTTTTTATTCAGTAAGTGTTGTACAGTACGGACGATATAAGTAACAATCAGTAAAAAGAAAAATGGATAGTTATCTCAGACACAGACATCATAGCCTGATCATACAAATGTCTCAGTATCACCGCTCGCAATAACAGTTCTTTGAATGTGTATTCACGAATGTTTTCAACTAGACCGACGAAACTTTGTGAAACAGTTTGTTTCTCGTTGCGCAATTATGGCAGTTCCTCTAACAACTTCTCCCTTTAGATAAAATGGAAATGTAAAGTTTTATCGGCATACAATTAATTATTAAATAGTTTATATGTACATAGTATTGTAATTCGAAAGTAAATTAGAATGAATAAAAGTCGAAAATTTTATATGTTATACCTGTTCTAATATGGCGTATCGAGTAATATGTAAATTAATAAATATTTAATACATATGTAATTTTTTTCTTTTTGTTAGTCTAGAGTCAGGGACAGAAATATTCGTATAGTAAGTATATCAAAATAAAAAGCAGACATATTTTTTACGTTGCAATTTATATCTGAATATGTACAATATATTATACATAAATTTTGCCCACAATAAATTAAATTCTTTACTATATACCCCCTTTTTATAATATTGGGTTGGAGATTCATAGATTTAATCAATAACATATTTTCCATTCTGTTCTATTACTTTTCTCCATTTCCGAGGTAACTTCTCGTGTTATTGAATAAACATATGCATAAATACCTTAATTTTGCTACGAACTTTCTTTCCAATCCAATACATATAAACTAATTTTATGTGATATGTAACAATGTAACATTGGTTTGTAAGTTTGATTTTAAACTTCACACGCAGGACGCAGGCGCTGGAAAATCTAAAGCATCTGAAAATATTTTCAGATAAATACTTAAAAGAAGCAAAATAATATTATCCTTATAATAGTTAGCTTAAATATCATATTATTTAAAAGTACGAACAGTACCAATCACTAAAATAATATTGTCGTTTTCATATGGAATTATTTCATGTATAACCTATTACAAAAAACAAACGAAACCTCAACCTCAATGTTTTGAGAGGAACGAGTGCTTAGCAAAACATGTATTACTCTGATAAAATTCGGAATTTTCAAATGTTTATAATTAACCAAACTCGTAGACATTTCTATACCAATAACATACAAAACAATGTTTATAAACAGAGTAAGATCATGAAAAAATTGTTACGCAAAAATGAATTAAAGAGGCAAGTATTAATTGTACTTAAATAAATTTCTCACATTGTGCAAAAGTTTTTCCTTTTCTTTTTCCACTACCTAATAATTTTCTACTGTATAAATTTCTAGTGGTCAAATAGAAGGCATCACCTTTAGCGAAACAATGAAGAGAGGACCATCTGTGCATACAACACGGAGGATGAATGTTTTAAATAAGGTTTTGATGGAACATATCACAGATTTTATCTCCACCGGAGAACTAGATCCTAGACTTGAGAACAAAAGCATAGAAATCAATTTTGTAAAAATAACACAGGATTTTAAACAAATTAATATATATTGGATAGACAATAGTCTCGATAAGTCTGATACAACAGAAATATTAAATGACTGTGCACATCGTCTGAGATACGAGTTATGTCAACTTTATGTTATGGGCAACTTGCCTCCAATTAGTTTTGTGAAATATAAATGCGTGGATATCGCCAAAGAAGTGGAGAAAAAATTAGCAATAGCAGATTATGGAGAAGATTATCAACCTAGCCTATATCCACTTGCTGTGAATTGTACCATTTCATTAAAAACCTTTACTAACGTTAATGAGCAAAACATAGACAGCCCTGATGACACGTTTAATGTAACTCTGCCAGTAATGCAGCATGACGTATTTAATTTAGATCACAATCGAATAATGTCAAAGGTACGCTACATGAGAAGTTATCGATGCATTAGTAACATCTAAAAACAATTTCTTCTTTTGCAGATCAAGGTTTCGCTATCTCAGTCAAGGCAAATGCTTAAAAAACGAGCAACCAGCACAGAATTAAATTTATTTCCTGCTTCTGAATCTGTTTCACAAAATGACCCAAATTTTTTAACTGCCCAAGAACAGGAAGAACAGTTTCAAAAATTCTTGAAAGATAAACAGAGAGAACGAAGACGAAAATATAAAAAAGATCGTTCTAATATGGATGTGATTTATCAGCTTAATGAAGACAGAGAAGATGATTATGTTGATGAGTTTACTGACGATAATGAACCCGTGGATAGATAATAAATAATCTTTTATCAGTAATATATTAGCACAATACTTTTTTATTGTAATCTATTGTTTTAGGAACAGAATCGACATCAGCATTTATTTGGTTTCACTCGCGTTTCATTTTATACTATAATTGTACATAATATACAATTCAATTTTCCTTTGATACACTTCCAACATAACTTCTATGGAATATTTTAATTTATTTAATCATTGATCCCATTGATATTATGTGATTTTACGAGATTTATACGTAATGAACCGCTTGGTTTAAACTGTTTGCCTATGTGTAAGGAACTCAATGTTTCTCCCCCGCCCTCTTTCCTTTTTACAATACAGTATTTTATATCTAAAGCCTGAGAAATAAATCGGAATTCATAAAGTAAATATTAAAATCTCAACGATTTAATATTAGTATTTCGAAAAGTTTATATAAAATCAACAAAGAGAATATGAACAGATATTTTCCAAGATAGTTCAAGGAGTCGGAGACTACACTACTAATATGGCATTACATCAATTAGAAATTAAATTACATAGTAATGTGAATTCGTAAGCAATTGTATGGTATGATGCAGTACATATACCTAGTCTAAATCACACGAAATATGCAGTCCATCAAACCGCACGAGAGAGTTAAAAAAATATACATATGTAATTCAATATTAAAATTATTGCACTAAATTTCAACTAGATCGGGTTTGTGTCGTATTCAATTCTTGTTCTTCTACGGGTTTCGACTCAACCTCCTGGTTCGTGAGTATCAGAGAAATTTGTTGCTCATTTACAGGTTTAATATTCAGACGGACGTCCGACGCTGATAAATTAGGTATCGAGTCACTTAAATTGCATGCTTCTAATACATATTTATTGAAAATGTCACTTTTGTCTGCATAAACGTGGTGACCTGCCCCCGTTATTGCCTAGAAGAAAACGAAACATAGTAGCTCATGCGATTTAATGTTCACTAGATATAATCTTCATGTTCGCTATTTTACCTGGACATTGATGTACGACGATGATCTAGCTTGCTTAAGTGTTTCCCAAGAAGAATTGTCGACCCATGATCGACTTCCATATAACAAAGTTATTGGAATTTCTGGATTTAATTTATCTATTCTTCTGACGATAGGATTCTTGGCCCAGCCAAAACCTTGCATCATCGCATGGAATGCACTCTCACCCCTATAGATCAATAAAATGTTTAACATTGACAGAATACGTTGATTATAATTAGACTGCGGATCTTTATGCATTTATGGCTTACGAAAATTTTCAAAAAGTGCTACAATATAAAATTCGCGATAAAACTTATAGTAAGATTTTTATTTGTTTTGGATCTATACAAAGGCTGTTCCCATTAAAAATAGTATTCTATTTCATGCCACACTTTCTTAAAATTTGTCTATAAAAATTGAAAATTTCATAAACATCCGCAGTCTAATTATAATGGTGCTTACTTTGATCAATAAGTTCATATAGAAAAGAAGTTGCGTTTGCAACTAAACTTAATGCCTAATAAAATACTTACGTGGGAGACTGTGCATTGCATTGATGTAAGTACTGTGAAATTACAGTAGTCTCATCTTTTAGAATAGGTACAAACTTTTTTACAATGTCCGGTCTAGCTTTCTCAATCAACCACTGTCCTAGAAAAGACCAATATTTCTGTTACGATTTACAAAAGCTGAGAGACTTGCACACGAAAGGATATATAAAGATAAATTACGAACCAAATGGACCAGCCACTCTTACTGCCCACAGTGGATTCAATGGTTGAATCACATAAGCAATAGCTTTCACCCATAATGGTATAGGTGCTTTTGACACTGCTTCTACAGGTCTCTCAGGGAAACCCCAGGGATCCGCAAGAATAAGATGTTTAATTCTTTCAGGATGTTGAATACAATACGATGCTGCTAGAAAGCCACCCATCGAGTGACCCAGCAACGTGAACTTTTCTAACTGCATTTCTCTTCTCCATTCTTCAATGGATTGGACTAGCTGATTTTCGGCTTCTTGGGCTTTATTACTAAAAACAGGACGGCTACTTCTACCGAAACCTGGATTGTGAAGAATCGGTAATACAGAAGAACAAAAACGTCTAAAAGTATCATTAGAAAATAATCTAGGTGTAATGAAACAATTTTTACAGAAATTTCGCGTGACAATATGAAACATCGTGAAATAAAGAATATCTAAAATAAGACACTGAATTTCATAAAAAATAGTTCTTGATATTACATGAAAAGTTAGATGATATAAAAATTTAACAAGATTTCATATTCACAAATAACACGGTAACAAAGTTCCGAGGTATTTAAATATTAATTTGTACAGTCTTCTTTCCTTGTAAGAAGAAAACTCAAAGTATTCTGATAATAACAGGAAGATTATCTTTTTCACAGATGTGTGTAATTCCAAAGTTCAATCTTACTCATCTATGAGTCATGTCTGATAATTGTTCTGTCTTCTGACATTAACATAAAATATTTCAATATTATTTATTACTAGAAAGTTATAGTGAAATGCTCGAATTGTTCTACATTTACCTAATATATCGATAGCGTATACTGGTCTCTGAGAAGCTAACGCATCCAGATTTAAACACCAGAGTGCTACACCTGCTCCCAGACCGTGTAACAAAACGATTGGTGTTTTGGGTGATTCTTCATTTAAAGAAATAGTCCATATTTTATCAGCTGTTCCAACAACAGGTCCTATGTCCACGTACCAACCACGATATGCAGTACTCAAACCTATATTATGAGATTATAACATTAAATCAATTATATATAAGATTGTTTAAAAGTTAGAATATAAAATTTGAAAAGCATTCACACTGAACTTACAGGAAAGGATTTTTTTCTCCGCAGCACGTAACATAGTAGACGATGAGACAGACCAACTAAACCATCCCCAGAACCAGCTAATAAACATAAGATATACATATTCATGTGATTATAATTATATTTGAACGATTTATTTACGTTTATTGCATCATGCGTTTTTTTTTTAGTTTTTAGTTTCTGCATGTATTAATAGATTCGCTCGTGTTAAACTAATTAGACTTGTTTACGCATTAAATGATAATCAATTCGATTATACTCTCTGCATTTGATTAAACAGATTTTTTTATTTATGTAATTCATACCATTGATTTGTTTCATAATATTAGATAGTTGACAGCAATGCATTGCTATATTTTGTCTGGTATGTGTACAATGAATTCAATGTCAGAAAGAATTTTAAAAAACTGTTCTCGATTACACAACAATGTTGATAAGCATGATAAGGATATAATATATGATTGGGACAATGAGTTTGCAGAACACCAGCAAACATACTCAAAATCGAATTTTCTTCTTAAAATGTCAACACTAAAAAACTGACTCAACTTCTGTTTTCTTTGGTTAAGAAACTTCGGACTTCGAGCTAAGAATTGTTTAGAGCGTGTGACCTTCTAACATAATCCAACACGACACAGACAATTCCGTCGCTTTGTAGATTATTTTCTTATATTAGATATATGTTTGCATGACAAAACGATTTCACATAGACTGTTATTCGAAATGTATATGTAGGTCGTTTCTGCGATGACACAGCCAAGTGACTGTACGGAAGCCAAGTTTTTGTTATAACGCAATGTGATGAAAACCAGTAAATTGTCAAGGCATGCATACAAGGTCGTGAAAAATCGTAGGAAATCGCACGCGTGCCGATGACAGTTACTAGAAGAGAGAAAGAGTACGTTTCAACGCTTACCTTTTCGATGTGACAACTTCATGATCTGCCATTAGCCTTAAAGATGCGGTCGTTGTTCCTTCACGATGGCCTCTTTGTTGACAATGCGGAAAAACAGTGCGTCGACGTAGCCGATTCTATTATCTAGCCGAAGTGTCGATTCGAACACGTTATCTGATGAAAAATGGCTCAGATGGTGGGAGAGTCAGCTGATGTATATATACTTGTATGAGCTGGAGAACTTGCAAGTTCGACTTTGTCGAGACATGTGTTTATATATCGTACATTGTGACTCTTCTGTTTTTTAACATGCAAATGTGACACTGTCCTATGTTTAACTGACTCTTTTACAGTTAATGTCTTTTACAGTTACTCTTATGTCATTTAAAGTAACGTAACACCGAATCAATCGTAATCAATATCACCTAATTCTTTCTTTATATCTTAATATAGGTTAGATCACTGTCGATAGATTTCACGGTACGTTCGTTTAACTGACGTGGTACGAAAGTAATGATTTTTCAAATAATTTCTACAATTCAAATGAACACTTCAAATTAAATGCTAAATTCTTTAATCTATTTATCACTGTTTATGCAACCGAAAAAACAGTAATTTCAAAAATTATTTTCTTATGTTTTGGATATGTATTCTTGATTTGATTTTTATGCTTAAATGTAAAAAGGAGAATGTGTAAAAAAATGTTTTAAATAGTATTATACATTTCTTGGCTTGAACGCGATAAAGTCATGGAATCTGTCATTCATTATTATCAGAAAATAGGCCACTGCATGTGTACCGACACGACGACGGTGAAAGTATAAATCGATTAATTATAATATATACTAAATATTTCTCCGAATAATAAATAGATAATTAATTTTGTTAGAATTCCATATTTCGTTTTATTTAAAAAAATTCCGACGGAAAACTCGAATATTTGTGGGACTATATACCGTGTGTCGGCACAGTACGAGATAAAATTGATCGAATGCAACACTTGGTGACTTCGTAATGTACGACAGACAAAATGTAAGTGTAGTACAATGATGAAAAGAGTATCAGACAGGGCATTTTATAATGACCAGAGAGCCTCTGTATACAGGCTCTGGGTGCTTTTGGCTCTCCCGACAATATGAGCTATTCATCCCAATCAGCACATCCTCATTGCACTCATGCATGATTCTCATTACTCGGTCCAATTGTTTCGGGAATTCAAAGTTGCACGATAGCAAGCGAGTTGCACTTCCACTCTCGTTGGCATGGTCAGAGCAGATGAACAAATCATATTTGACTAACATTTTTTAAATCCACCCTCGAGTCTACTTGTGAAAAAAAAGATTAAGTACTTGACGTTTTATTATAAAAAGAACGAAAAGCGAGGGAGGATGAATTCCTCTGATAAGCAGAAATCGATAATTTTGTCTCGCGATGGATATAATGTTAAAAGCATAGAAATTTCAACTTATATTTATTCATGTTGATTGTTATAGATGAATTAAAGGAACGGTGATACGGAGAGGAACATATGGAAAGGTTGTTCGATTTTAATGATATAGAGAAATAAAAATGTGTGTTTCTTCGTTGAAAGAAAATAGACGTTCCATTATCTTTATTTTGTAGAAAAATTTATGGGAAGTACACGTAGGGCAGTGCACGTTTAAATTTTGAAAGGCGTGTTCAAGGAAAGGCAGGATGTAGACTGTGCCTGTGTGTATACATAGTACTATACATATGACGCATACCATGCGTGGCGTAAGGATACACGTGCAGTTCGGGCGTCGTCTGCTGGCACTACTTTCCTGTCTGCTTGTGGAAGAAGAGGATCCTAATCAAAACTGACAATTTCAGAACTATATAGGATCACATTATCTTTTTTATACATTCCTTAACATTGGACAAAGGAATTTCATTTTATCCCATAGAAATACGAAATTATACAATAACAAAAATTTACAATATTTATCTCAACGATACTAACAAACATTCTTATTTTGTCATAAAACGAGCTTTCATCGTTTAAACAATTTCTATTCCGCAAATGAAGCATGTCACCCAAAACCAATCGATGATATCCCAACACAATTCACGCCTTGTTTTCAAATATCGTTAATGCTCGGTTATGCGTATCACTCATTCTCCATTGTTCTTTAACGACGCAATTAGCTATCTGCGGTAAAGAAGCAAATCTTCTTTTTCGATGTACCCGCACTAGTGATTCATAATATACAAAGGCGTGTCCTTCGGATTCCATGCTCCGAATGCATTTCCAATTTCCACAGGCACACATTTTCTTTACATTTCAATTATATCCGTTCCATATGTTCCGTAATACAAACTAATAGACAAAAAGGATGATTACTAATTGTCGTACAAGTTTACCACTCGACAATCATTAGCATAGTTCCATATTTTACGATAAACGAGTCTCGTAACTCGTCATCGTAAAATGTAACTCGTTTTGCTATCAGTGCAAGCGAATACATGTTGTATAAAAAACAGAAGTCAGTCAAAACGCGAGAGTGTCATTCGAAACGCGTTCGTTATATTAGGGTTGAAATAATATTTTTAGTAATCAATTTTCCTAGCAAAAATGTAAGTGTTACTTCAAAGTTCCATGTTTTATTATTCATCAACATTAAACGCATACAAATTGAAGTTGAGACTATAGTCTGTGTACATGCATAGATATTCCCTGTTGACCACGTTTCTATAGATTCAATGATTTCTACGGGACAGAGGATATATATAAGATAAAGATGAGTTTAATATATTCGCAGTTAATCAAAGTTGTCTCCGGTCTTGTGTCACCACGTCTCGCAGCGCGAATGGACCATCAGCGAGGAGAGTTCTCCTCGGGACGACTAAGCGCATCCACTAACGGGCGACGTCGAAAAGATGTGTAGCAAATACATATGCAGCTGCCGCACAGTGGTCCAGAAACCGCGAAAACGTGGCCAAAATTCAAGTTTTCATCACAGCTTTTTGAAAATTTCTAATTAAGGGTTTTTGGGGTCGCTGATAATGAATTTGACATTCAAAACACACAGAATTCAAAATTATTATATAAAACTTTTGAAATACTTATAGAATAAATCTTCACTACACATTAAAATATAAAATGTATAACTGTACTATGGAAAACTACATCTATATGTAACTGCTAAAAAATGTAACGTATAATGTAACCTAAACCTAAATATCGAAGTCAGTCCGCTTCTTTAACACTAGATCTACCATGCCAGTCAAAATTACTGTTTTTAAACTTTAATTTTCTGAAATTCCTACTTCATGTTACATTCTTTTTGCAATGATGTGTGATGGCTTTTACAGCGATAACTAAAGGTTTAATATAATGAATTTTACAGAATCAAAATAATTTTGTATCATGGTTACTTATACCAATATCAATCATTTTGACTTGTATGTATGTACTTCTCAAAGTGGAAAAGTATCCTATGTATAATCCGTGTCCTTAACTTGTGTGTGAAACCGTTAATTAGATATGTAGATAGATTTATCGCGCGATGTTTTGTTAGGAAATGTTATCGCGCACCCTACGTCTTATCTGGCGCCAAAATATAAACATAAACATAGCTGTGATGTAACGTAACATAGACATCGATGGCGTTTCACGCGCTCATTCTGTATACTGTATATGTATATCATAGTGTGTGTGTGTGTTCGACTGAGAATTAAAATAAAATTTCGAATTACTACTTATGTTATTTGCGCGCGCATGGTAACTGTGTGTGTGTACTCTTTATTATACTATAATAATACTAAAATTAAGTGTAAAATAAAAATTATTATAACTAAAATTGAGTATTTATTCAGAATATATATACATATACATATATGTATATATAACTATTATATATATAGTTATTAATTAATAGATGTAATGTTATTAATAGATGTAAATTTATTGTAGTGTTAAAGTGTTACCAGCGTTGACTTTTAAAAGTATGTATAAAACCAGAAACTATAAGAGTTAACAACACATACATATGTCAGCTTTCATTTTAAAAAAGTGAGACGTTAATCACGTTCAATTATAACTCTTCTTAAAAGATAAATTGTTATAAACTTTTAATTATTTGTGTACAAATGGATATTTAAAATATACTTAATTATATGTATAATAGTATAATAAAAAGCCACGTTTCGATGTGTTCCTACGATGAATAATTAAAATAAATAGTTTACTCCGAAATTTCATATCTCATTGTATAAAAAATTGTTTGAAAAACGAAAAGTATTCACATTCTGAAGCTCTGGAAGGTTCTCAATATGTACGAAAAAAATTTCATTGTAAAGTTAAAGTCGAAAAATTGGGTTTTGGCCACGAATTGTCGCTTTCTGGACCACTGTGCGCCGGTCGGTCGATCGATCGTTGAAAATCGTAGTCGAAGATGCGTGGGTTAATACAGATTTAATGGGTGGGACGAGAGAGAGAGATAGAGAGAGAGAGCGAGAGAGAGAAGGAGAGCGAGAAAGAGAGATAAAGAGAGAGCGAGAGAGAGAAAGAGAGCAAGAAAGAGAGAGAGAGAGAGAGAGAGAGAGAGAGGGGGACTACTTTTTAATCGCGAAGAGCAATGTTCCGCGACTCGCGGCACCTGTCGTACTCTGCGCGATGTAGTTTAGCGCGGCGGCGAACGACGGGACACGGAGCTGCGATCCGATTGGTTGTGCGAAAGGGGCGCGCGGTTGCTAAGCAACGGCAACACCGCGCGCGTCACCGGCCGGCATAGCCGGCACCGAAGCGTTCCTGGCACTGTGGCGCAGAACGACGTTGGCTCTCGTCGGGTGCGAACGCGCTACGGTTTTCAAGCACTAGTAGAGTAGATTTTAATCGAGGCTTTTCTTTCATCCTCTCTTTCTTCGTCTCCTTTGAGTCGTCGACCGAGAAAGAAGCAGACTACCTAGCTAGTTTCTTTCGCTGGAGTAGCCCCTAAGAGAGAGAAGGCGAGAGCGTTCAAGTAACAAAGCAGCGGGAGCAAAGTTCGAAAAAGAGACCGAGAAGAAAAATGGCTGAGGACAAGAAGGAGACCAGCCCGAGCGCCGAGGGTGAAAAGCCACCACAGGAAGCGCCGCCGGCTGAGAAGCAAGAGAACGAGGAGCCGAAAGACAGCAAAGAGGAATCGAAGAAAGTAGAGGAGAATGGCGACGGTGAGAAACCGAAGGAGAACGGCGAGGAGAAACCCACGCCAGAGCCGAAGGACATGCGGGCTATAGTACTGAACGGTTTTGGCGGATTGAAAAGTGTCAAGGCTCTCAGGAAGCCCATGCCCACCCCCGCTGAGGGAGAAGTCCTCATTCGAGTTAAGGCATGGTAAGTACTCTATACGTATCTTGTTAATTCATTTTCGCGTATCGACGATCGAACCTCCGAACCGCGAGAGACTTCGACTTTTGAAATCGATCGTGTTCGACCGACGTCAAACGGATGACAATCGTATTATCGTTCATTTTGGTCGTTCGCTATCTCCGGGAAGTATAGAAATTAACGAGTTCTTTCGCTTTACCGTCGGAATCTAAAGAGGAGGAAGTTAATTAAGATTGACGCAATGTTAACGGACCCGAGCTCGATTTTGATAGCGTCCTTAATCCGCCTCGGAGTCAAGAGGATGTTAGAAATGTAGCATAGACAAGCGATACGAATTTTGACGGATGCACGATCGCAGATTTTCCGCGGACGAATTATCGCCGGTCTCGATAATCGACCGCACCGGTCGAACCGATACGATTTCGAACAGGCATATGTATGTACATATATATGTACATAGGCTGGCCGATGTAACTCGATCTGGTTTGATTATCCGTTACTCGTTTCGACGAAGGTGAATTGCCGCGAGGAAAATAAATAGAAAATATACGCGCCGGGGTTTCGACCCGAGCAAACAGACCGTTACAACTACGCTGCATCTTTGAAATTTAAGGCGTGGTATCTGTTCCGAGACGCCGATAATTAGAATTTTAATCCTTACGTTACGGGACGGATGAGTAACTTTATAACGGACGCCGGAGGTATTTTAATCGGCGCATTTAAGAATTTTATGCACGTACCATTTGAAAATTGTACCGGATCGAAACTTTCTATGTACATATATTAATCGATGCGTGATTGATCCTGGAACAATCTTTTGACCTCTCTTTTTTTCAAATTCCAAGTGTATTAAAAATGGAATATTACAGTTTTTTTCTCAAATATTTCCTTATACCGTTCTACTTTTTCATGTACATACATATATTTTAGTCTAACTGTCAGTTTTAAATACATCTAATGTTGTAAATTGACATTTTAAATGTAATATTGTCGAGAAGGTATTCCACGCTGGTCGACGAGGAAAGTGTTATTAAGTATTTGTCAGGACGCGACGCGGTCTGTGCACTAAATAGGCGGCTACATTTATAGAATACTTATCCGTGCGTTTAATGTCCGTGCATGCGTCGGCAGATACGCAAAACGAAGTTTGATAAGCCGTTTAACTCCGCACTACGTTTATTGTCGAGTGTTCGTGCGTACAATTTTTCTCTCTCGCTCTTTCTCTCCTCTCTGTTCATTACTGAACTGCAAATTTCGATCAATATGTGTATCATACGTACATACGCGGAAGATAATTGAGTGGAATTAAAGCATTATTATGATAATGATTATACATATATATATGTATATAATCATTAAATACATATATATACATATATATATATATATATATGTCGTCGGAAGTTTCTGGGCTACGGTAAACCACGGCTGATGGCTCTACGCGCTGTCCATTAATTCAGACGTGGGAAAAAGGATTATTAGGTAGCTGGCACGCCGTTAATGCACGTACCTTTAGCGATATTAGGGTTCGCTTTATTTCATACATTATGTTCACCCACTATGCCGCTCGCGTAATTTATGGCGGTGGCCCTGATTAACATAATTTGAATTCGAAAAGCTGTACTGAAATTTCAGAACTAGACCTAGATTTGGTTCACCCTTTTATAAGTCGGGATGCAGTTGATATTCTTATGAACGTCAATTGCAAAATTATTGGACAATAACAGAATTTGAAAGATTTTTTTGTAAGCTTTGACGTATGTTGTTTAAATAATGAATTTTTTATATATATATTTTTCAATATTCTTTTTTATGACAATGTGAAATACCTTCTTATAATTAATGGTATGTCGTAATGAATACAACTCGACGACAACGCTCTTGTTTTCTGCGATTTCTAATCTTTACGATAATGAATTTTGCGTTCTATTCATAAACACTGCACGAAAAAAACGAGGCGGTTATTATCGTGCTTTACCGATATAGTATTCTTCTTTTTATTCAACTGTTGGAGGTCATTGTCGACCTTCTCAGCGAAAATCATCGCATGTTCGTGAAACTCGTATTGCTGTCAATTGCTTGCGCAGAGACTCTCTCCGACAGTTCGTTACGAGCTGCAAAAACTTCGTTAGACATATGTTTCGTGAATCCTTCGTTTCCCTGCATGTCTCACCACTGTCAGCCTTCTAGATTTCATACTGTAAATTATTTTTTGAATCTTTCTCAATAGAACTGAACGTTTCTTAATACACCAGTATGAATGAATTTGCTGTAGTATATCTGATAAATGAATTCCAATTGAGAGTAACAGGATACTATATTATAGAATGCTACACTCTTGTGTACTCTTGAGTAGTTGCGTCAGTTGAAATTATCCTGCGACCAGTGATTCTACTGTACAGGGTGACCCAGAAGTCACCGGAGCATTTGAATTTATTTATAAATGAATATTTGGGAATTTTTAAAAAATGAAAGGGTGTTATTCCATTCTAAAGCAGTCTGAGATGAGACTGGATGATTGTTGGGCCACCCTATAGAATCAAGTAGATGACTACCTCAAAATGAATATTATTGGGCACGCGAGTTACAGTCTTATCAGATATATGAATCACTTTTTAGTGAACAGTTGATCAATTTGACAAATATTTATGGTTTTTATTTGCAATTGTTTGTATATTGGACAGTGTTTTTATTTTTTTAATGTTTCGTATTAATAATACGTACTGGAGGAGAAGAATCGTGGATAAAAGATCGAGTGAAGTGTTACTGTTGGAATCGCGGCCAGGACATCCTTTCTTTATCCTTCGTTTTCTAGCCGGCGGACAAAAATTTCGCCATAGAAAATCTCCCTTTTATCCTACGGCCGGAGTAAAGGTTAGGATCCCGAAAAAGAGCGCGTGCAGAGAGGTCTAGGTATAAAGTTCTGTTTCGTGAGGCGCGTCTAGCCTGAGAGAATTTCGTTTCTTCGGGTTTCTTTTCTTTTCTTTTTTTACTTTTCTCTTCTGGTCGTCGAGAGTGACCGACGCGCGACGACGGTGCGAACGGGTCCAGAGGGCGCAGGCGCGAGAAAGAGAACGCGCGCGTGTGGGGTACCAGGGGAACACAGCGTCGAATTCGCCAAAGGCGTGCGGACCTTTTCACGCGTGAGTCACGTTTCATAAAAGCGATTGGGATTGATGAGAAAATAGCCCCCATAGAAAGATATCACGCTGCCAATGCTGGCTCGAATGAATTTGTCTGCACGACTACAGAGACGTTTGTTACGCTGGCACCCCTGCCTCTATACACGACGCGGACACAGAAGTGCTCCGCTCCCAACGTGGACATTACACCGAGTGCGCTACACTCCGGCTCAATTGTCGTTTGGAAATTCTTGCCGATGGGAAAATAACGACTTTCTTGCCTCCCCTTCCTTTTGCTTCTCTCTTTCTAATTTCTTACCAGAAACTTTTCTCGCCAACACAAGAAGTAAAAAAGGATTAGAACTCGCCCCCTTTCGAGAGCACGTTCACGAAAATTCTAGTTTCACACGACAAATATCCCATTTGCATCATTAGCGCTATTTTTCTGGCCACCGGAACGTACGCACACCTGAAACTCCTGTTGTTGCACTTTTGGTATTCTCCTATTTTATATGTTTTTGTGTTTATATTATTTGTGGTTTGCTTTTTACGTAGCGAGAGCAGGCTCTTTTCTGCAGATTTAACCCTCTCGGTCACGAATTATTTATTCCTGGAAAAACAAAATCATGGCTTTGCTAAGCAGTTCTCTGAAAATATAAATGTTTGCATTTATTTAGTATGTCATTTATACGAGGACGCCATGACCAAAAGGGTTAAATAGAACAGAGCATTTGTGTTTGCCGGGGTTTTCAAAGTGGAAAGTAGAAGACGGGGCATGTACAGCGGCATATGGCACAATTTTGTTCAAGGTCACGCAGGGGTCGGAAAAGAAACTCGTAACGAGTACATTGTTTACTCTGGAGGCGAGCTTCCAGAGCACTTCCGGTGCCCTCAGCCATTGCATACCGTGTGTCTGTTTTTTTTCTTCTATCCCGGGTCTTTTCAGTTGTTATAATGTTAACGCGTGTTTTTGTTTTTGTACACAAGATTATTTATGCAAGTTCAATCAAATCCGGAAGTAATTATTTGATACATAATTCGAGCGAGTCGATTGCAGTCTTGTAAATTATTTTATTCGCGGGAAGAGTAACACACAGACCGGGTACGCTTCTCGAGAAGATTTATTTTATATTATTTTCTTTAATTTTCGGAAGTTTAAAAAAAGAAAAATAGTTGGATTCGACGGTACAGCGTATAGTATACATAGAGTCGAGTCAATGAACATTGTTCTGCTTTTCCTTGAAAAGAGAACTAAAACAAACGGAGACTGATAAAGGTACGGCAAACTTGAGGGCAATAAAACGCAAGAAATGTAGTGAGAGGTACGTTTACAAATGTGCGTCACTGCTATAAAATTGATGGAGCCTAATGACTTTTTAAACAATGGATGACCCTTCGAGGAACATTTTTATGGTTGGCCGTCTCCAAATTACTTCCGCAAGAAACGATTGTCGTATAAAAGACCATTTTGCACGATTACACGATTCGACTAAAAATTTACACGTAAACTACCAAATGACTAATCACACAGCAGCTACCTAACAAATTACTCATTAATATATCAAGGATTCACGCGTCTACGACAAAGTAGAATTAAATTTAAAATCGTAGAAATTTTAGAAGAATTCAAGAATGTCAATCAATCATCTTCAGCCCATTGAAATTGTTGAAGAAAGATTTATACATATTCGGTTGTTGTTTATTACAATTCGCGTTCAAACAATTTTTATTTTGGACAAAGATCCACAGTATATTCATTTCACTACGAAATACCTCCAGGAAACAGTCGCGAATTTACCAGATCGTTCTACTGTCTCGTTTTCGTAGAACCGTTAAAATTTTATCGTTGACCAGCTCTCTTTCTTCTTTTCCACGATGTACTTTCTAAGTATCGCACTTTTAAGTTTCACCATCGTAGATCGCGATCACCCGGCGCAAAAACCGATTTTACTCGAACGGCGGCCGCGTTGTTGTGTGTCCGTAGCCCGCCGCGGCAGCGAAAGTTTCAGAAACTCTATCAGCCGGTTATAATAGCGGAATTCATGTGCTCCGGATCGGTGTCTACGCTGGTCTATTCAATCGATAACGAACATTCCAGTGCGGAGTTATTATTAAACTTTAATAACCATCCAATAAAGAAGTTCAAGATTACACTGGGAAAACGCCGCTATTGCGTCGACGACGCGACGCCTTCCTATTATTTCTTCGTATATAGAGGCACCGGATAATTTACCGAGATCCAATTCAATTTCACTGGATTCTATTTCGCGTCAACCCTTTTCACTGTGTTGAAAATCGATGCAGCTTTTCAACATTTAATATGACATGTTATAATATCAATCATTTTTTTGATTTTACGTTTTGAAAAATTCAAAACGTCTACAATGAAAGCGCGTCAAAGAATGAAATTAAGCGAATGCAGAACGCGGTTGGTTTTCCGAAGGAACTTCGAACGGAAGCTCCAGCGTCCAGTTTTGATTAAGAACGCAGCGAAAACTCCTATTACGGTTTGTCAATCGGCAAACTAGTGACGCCATTCAATTTTAATTGACGATAGCGTCGTTGAAGACTGTACGAGCGAATAATTGTATCTCGTTTATCCGAGTAACGATTCGTGCACACGGTTAATCGGGGTGGTCAAACGTCGTGCACGTGAGTCAGCGTGACGCGATAATTCATCCGCGTGCTTTTCTAAGATGCAATTTTCCACACTGTGGCCACACGGCCGGGTCCGCGCGTTCCAGCCAGGTTGTGTGTCACAAGTGAAGCGCGCACGATTCACACGCTCGTGATTCTTGATCATGTGCCACCGTGTACACCGTGCCTGCTCATCGGCACACACGAACAAAGGGATGGGAACGACGCGTTCCGTTTATTTTATCATTGATCCTCCGATGATGGATCATTTTCACTCAAGGTTACGAACGCGACCTCCGAATTCTAATTTTCCGCAGCCGATTGAAATGCAAATAGTTTTTGCTCCATTCGGAGGAACATTTCCACGAAGAACCACAGAATTGCAATTTTTAATTGATTTTAACATAATTCGTGACTAGAGGGCGTTCTTTTATCAAAATCACAAGCCTGAAATTATTTAGTTTTCTCACAATTTTTACAATAACATGCGCTTGAAACATCATTGTAATTTCAATAGTTATAAAACAAAGAATAAGAAACCGGGCGCGGAACGGTTAGTGTTGAAAGAAAGAACGTTTTGGCGAGAGAACGTCGCCAGCAAGGTGGTTGACATCAAAGCATCAGAAAGTTAAAGGGACTAGATACATACAACCTGCAGAGGCTCGTCGCGAGTCTCCGAGAAAAATTCTCAGTAAAACTTCGGGCTGAAATGAGGCTGCACCGAGGAGAGATTACGGTATATCGACTGTTGAATGGTATCCGTTCAGTTTCCCATAGCCGCGATATTAAGACCTCGTTGTCGTGATAAACCCGGCTAGTCGGATATAATGCTGTCTTTCATTAAGCATGCTGAAAGGTTGCATGGTAAACTTGAAGCAGTAATGCCCGAATATACCGTAAAGCTTCCTGTATGCGATTCCGGAATGCATTCTGCTCGCGCGAGTCTGTGTGCGTTGCGCTTCCAAATATTTGAGCTGCCCGCGCGTTTGAGTACTCAATTAAAACTACTTCGAGACGGTCTTCCTTCTAGTATTTTATTCCGTAAACAATTTTTGCGTTGAACAGATGACTCCAGGATTGCAGTATGCAGTGGAGTCATTTAAATAATTCTTTACGAATGGGTTCGAGTACTATTCTGTACTTGTATAATGTAGTCATTTTGAATTAGTAGAATAACTGCGTGCGTGTGTGTGTATGTGCATATTGTATGCAATATAACAGCTCGCAATAGTTGCATACCTTGCATATAGGATCAAATGGTGCTCTTGTTAATTATTTTAAAAATCAATTTCGGCGTGGCAGTGGGCAAGTTTATTGATTTCTGTTACGAATTTCGCCAATGTAGTGGAATTGGTGTATAGAATAGCCCCCTCGTTTCGTTAATTGATTGTGCAATCGTATTACACAACGGTGAAAGAATATTTCATTCTACAACGGTTCGTGTATAATAAATGTGTAGACGTAGCACGCGCCTTTCAAGTATTCCGCTGTCAAGAGAAATTCCGGAAACACATCTGCAGACTAGGGAATTGGGAAGGTCGAGCGTTGTTTGCCAGCCTCGTATTCAAATATTAGACGGGTAAATGTTGAGCACACATAGTCGTTTATCCCGCAAAGCGTGCGCGCGCTCACCGATAATTTCAGGCATTGTAATTCATAATAACACTTTTCCCTGCCTCTGTATACACCCCGATGTAATTCGGAAATTGTATTCATTGTTTCGTGTCGATAGTACGTTTACACCGGTAATTTAATGGGCGTCGATCTACAATTAACGTGTACGAATAGGAAAATATCATATACCTATAGGTATAACAATTGCAGCAAAATTCGATTTGAAACTACATATCGTGATCGCCGAATCGCTCGATATCGCGCTCACTTGTTCTCGCGAACGGATTACCGTAAGAGGATTAGAGTGCGTAGTTTCCCAGCTTGTAAATCTATTGTTTAAAGTTCGCGCACGAAGAAGGCTTGCAACTGCAGAAGCTTGTACAGCGAAGTTGTTTTGTGCTGCGACGGTTAATGGGAAAAAGTGGTTTCTAATGTTTCCGGTACAGCGACTCCGATTTTGCGAGGTCTTTAAACCTGACTGTTGAAAATGTTTTTGAGAGATTTAGCACCGGTCCAGAGATTGGTGCTTCCTTTCTTCTCGATTTATTGACAGTTTCCCAAGCATCTCGGAAGCTTGTATTACAGATTCAAACGTTACCAGTAGACCAGACAATTTATTCCGGACGTTAATAATTTTAATTGTTTTAAAATAGCGTGCCCGTATTTTCACATTCCGACGCTTCCACTGTTCTGCATTTTATTAATTCATTTTCGCGATAAAACCCGATGTCTGGTTATATAAGAGGGTTACAGAGAAAAATATCTAAAATATTTTCGGAATACTTAAGTCCAGCGGTTCCCGTCGAAACTATTCGGAAGGGAATCCGTTGAATCTGGAAGTCCAGGCAGAAGGGCGGCGTTCGGCTATTATGGGGGTTCATGGTGTTTCATGAATTTCGTGCGCACGCACATATACGTGTGTAGCCGCGTGAATGTGGGGGGTGTAGAAAATACGGGTGTGGTTCGATCAATACGGACATCCCATGGATCTATCGGTGCGTGCACACCAGGTATACACTGCCGGGATGAATCACCTCGAATTGTGACTGCCCGTATCGGTCATCTACAATGAAACACATTTATCCAATTAACTTTTTGACAAGAAATATAAATCCTTGTCAAAATATACTCGGCTTCGTCACGACACACGGATTCTCGTCGGCTTCCGCACAATTCACGATTACCGACAGACTAGCAAGCATTTTCCCAAATGATCTATTGAAAAAGAACCGATAACCGACAACACGTTGGCGAAAGCAATGTTATTGGCTTAACGATCTAATCGCTGGTAGGAGTCAGTGACAAGCGATAAGATCTGATTGGAAAATCTAGACGCCGGTCACCGGTGACCGACAACGCGCAGGTGCAGGAAACGTCATCGGGTAATCAAATTGAAAGCAGATATCCGCCCTTGGCAAGCGACGAGGTCGGAACTGAAAAGTCAGACGCCGAATGATGGCAACGTCGTCAGATCAATGAGACCACGCACTCGGGATCGGTATTGGTCACTGAGAAGCTATAAAAATATTGAAAGCAATACGATTGGACAAATTGGTGATTGACATCGGTCGCTAACATTTAATAAAATCTGAACAAGATCTATGTTTAATTGTGTTTCTCTATAAAATGAACATATCTGGTTGCGTTCTTTTTGTTGTAAACGTCCATAAGCAGAAATAGGCGATGTCCTAGTCAGAAAATAGCGTTCCGATTGCCTATGACCAGCGTCGCATGCGGGGCTATGCAGGTCCCATGCATGTTGATGCGGAAAGTAATGATATTCCGCGCACGTTTCGAATTCTTGCCCCTCCCCCCTCCCTGTGAATGACTCCGCGCCACGCGTCCGCGTTTTCGTTAATTCCGCGCGAACGATCGCGGTCGGGAAGATTAATCGCCACCGTGTGGAATAATTGGATGTTTTACCGCTGCCAAGTACAGTTGTCTGAAGGCACAAACGTAAAACGGTTTCTCGCGCTCGTACCGAACCGACACTTCTGTTGACATTCCTCTATTGCCACTCGTGACTCACAAAAACAATAACAGCTCGCGTTTGGACCCGCAGCTGTTCTTACCGTTTCAATTCTTCGTGCCTACATCTGGCCAGCTGTATACCGGGTGCCTCTGCACGTTTCCATCGGCCACGGCAATTCCATCAAAAGGACACGCCCTATGTCATCAGCCTGTACAAAGTATTACGTATAGTAATCAGCTCTTTCCAATTAGCACTTTTATCTTCAACTTTTAAGCGTTTAACAAAGGAGTAGCTCAAAAATAAATACATTGATCGAATTAATAGTTATTGAGTGCAGTATGGATGGAATTTTTTAATCCCAACTTAGCAGCTTACTTTTTTTGAAGAGGTGTTGAACGATTTTTGTATGGTTACTGAGAGACAGAATCTAACCCACTATATAGTGACGCTTTTGTTAAATTGGGAGAGAAATTGGTTTGTCGTGACAACGCCTTCTCCGAAATTCAGTCGAGTTGCGCAGGATTGAGCACGTTGCTTTCCTCATCCGTTTAATCAAGGGTGCCGTTTAATGGCTTCGTTAATTTTCGGCAGTTATCGTGTAGACTTTATCGACCGGTGGATCACAAAGCAGTAAGTGTCCCGCGTAATTAGACCTAACGTGGCGTGCCTGTACATGATCTATTATACGGTCGCGCGCGATACTCGCTCTCACCTAGTCGATGGACCGTATCCTTCGTCGATCCGGTCGCCGATTTACAGGAGCACAGAACTCGGCAAGGCGGCAACACGTATCGAGTTTCTAAAGCAACGTATAGATCACATATCGCATTCTACATCTGTCTACCGCTATCATTTATTAATCAAAAAATGAAACGAATAGCATCGTTTAACCTAAACGTCCCTCGATCGGCTGAGATCGTGTAAAACAGCGAAACGAACTCTTCCTTCTTAATTTATGCTGGTGATTATCGGATCGCGGAGCAAGTTTCTAATTTATTACCTCTCTCGAACTCCATCTTTTTTCATGTAACATTCATCAACCACTCTTTAAAGATATAATTAACGTGAACATTGAAACTGAAGGACTTCGGAGTTTTTTCTTTTAGTTGCACGATCTCTTATGGTATTTATTCATTACTGCGAGTTGCTAATGCTGTGCGACGTCGCCCGTTTGACGTCAGCGGGTACATTTCCATCGATTGTTATAATACCGCCACCTGATACCGCATTGGAATAATGCACATCTGTTTTTAATTACTTACTGTTGGAAAAGCATTTGTCAGCGATGTAAATATATATCGCAAACTACATCTATCTTAAGGGGAGGATGATCGACCGATCGGATTATAGAAGTGGAATTCGAAATTGGAAATTCTTCTCGTGTCCAACCAGGTTCGTAATTAACGGAGCTGCGAAACGTGGCCGTTTCAAAGCAGTGCTCTGGTGATCGCAACGCGTGGATAGGAACAGAATCGGATTCAAAGCTCTAACATTAATAACAAGCATCCTTAGCGCAAATCTGACTGAGAACGATCACTTATACGATAGGCAATAGCATAGATATACATTGACGAACGATCAGTATGTTAGCAAATTGTTAGAAAGTAGAACGTTATCTTCGAACAATTCTGGGGCAAGTCAAACACTGACGAAAAGACAGCCTCGTCTTACCCACTTAGCGGTCAGATCCTCCGGGAACAAGGTCCTTATTTTTAAGGATCCTTCGAGTAAACATCCTAAAGACCACCCATACTTATGCGACCCAACGTAGTCGCCAGCAATCGTCCATCTACAACTCTGTTTAGTCTCGGCCCCACCCTCGTTTCAAGGCCAGACTAAAACCCCGTCGTGAAACCCTTCGGAGGACGAAGCGGCGGTTCCACTATCTTCCTTCATCTGCATTCAAGTATACCGACGCCATTTTACTTGAAGAATTTATTTGAATCCTCAAGGATTCAAAAAAAAAAAAATACCGACGGATTTGTCTGAATTTTTTCGAAACAACCACCGAAAAGATTCGGTACCCAACCTTGATGGTACACCATGACATGCGTGTTAGTGGCAGGGTGGTTTTGCGCGAAGAAATTAGTTGCATCTTTGCTATGTCACGGTATCGGGGTCAATGGCTGGCGAAAATAGGATGGTCGGGGCAACTCGCGTCGGAGACCATCCTATAACAAGTAGCGATGGGATCGAGTGCCTTGCAAGTATGTTCGAACCTTGATTGATTGGACTCGACCCTCTGTAAGTATTTCCGGGAATACGGTACTACCAAGTGTACTTGAACCTGTTATGATTTCTTTGAAAGACTGAGGAGACTTTAAGAACCAAAGTTTTTCAGTATAAAGAGGACTACAATATGGCAATAACAGTTGTTTTTGTAGGTGAAAGAGTTTCGGACATTTCGAGGTCACCTTCATTTGTTAACACATTACCGACCGGTGATTATTGCATAATTTTGAAAAATCTATGGTACATGGCTAAACACTTTTTGATGGAACCTTCAATAGCAACAGCAATTTCCATTGCGAATTAACAAGTCACCCTCAATAACATCGTCTAATAGTTTCATTTAAGATTCCAATGTAAAAGAAAGTTTCTATGCTTTCTTTTGGTACAGCGCAATTATTGGAAATCCTATTAATAGGCTTCCGGTAGGTAAAGTGTTAAAATAGGAACATATTTCCCTTATTCGACGCGGAGCTCGTCCTTAATTTTGTTGAATTCTGTAGATCTTTTTTCGCGTTAATTGATAAACACGAAAATATGGTAAATAATGCCCATCGCTAGTTGGAACTTCGCTGAATTTGAGTAGGGATCGAGACTCGTATAGAATGAAACTCGATTAGAACAGTTGATTCGGATTCGTAAATACGTATTGAACTTGATCCCATCGCTAATAATGAGCAATCCGTCTCACGCACACCTAGACACACATTGGCACCGAGGCGAGGCCGATAAAAAGCAACAAAGAACTCCTGTATCGGTGTTCGCGCCCCATTGAAAACAATTGATAACACCGCGGTGACGGCGGGGTCATCTATCGTGCAAAATAATTATTGCTCACTCGTATATTTTCCGAGCTGTCTGTCCCAGCCTCGTGTTTTTCCACTATCTTGCGAGCGACGCTGACCTTCGCGAAATTACAGGTTCTCGGTGCCGTTCGACAAAAGGAAAAAAAAACCCGAGGAAACAAAAAATTGTGCAGTTATCGGCCGAAGTTCGTCACGATCGCGATTCCACAACCTAGATGCAACCTCTTTATCAAAGAGAGAGTTCTTTAGACTAGCCGCGGCTCGAGAAAGTAGAATAACATTTTTGGAGAGCGTCGGTATCGCGCATTCTTTTCGCACCGGAATAAATTGCATTCCATTCCGCGAACGAGTACTTTCTTTGTCTTATCGCGAGGAATACATCTCCGGTGGAAAATGTGCAAAGTACTTCCTAAGAATTTGCCGAGATCCTAAAAGGGCCGATACGATCGTTCCCCGGATTATCGCAGCCGTTTTAGATAGGAAAAACTCGAGCCCTGGATTAGCGCAACATTTTATCCCGCATTAGCTCGCGAACATTTCTCTCATTCCATTCGCGAACAGCGTAGCGCTGTTACCCACCGGATTAACGTAACGAATTACAGTTCGGATTAGCGAAACGAGTTTACACGACGGCGTTCGCGTAATGCTGCGACAACGCGTTTCAAGATTTTCATCGGATTTTATTCGCGACGAATCGGATGCGCGCGTCGCAGCCATCGGAAGACGGCGATACACGGATTTTTTTTTCTTCGCGTTTCAACGATTGATACATTCGCCAAGGATAGTGCTACAATCGGAGAGCTCGACTCGAAAACAAAGAGTCGCGATTGGGGGCGAACTCGTAAACAAACCGCGCTCGACCCGATTTCGCTCGTCACGAGCTCTCTGCGATATACGGCTCCTCATTGGCGAATCTTGCCATCTTTGTATTTTCAAATTCGAATCATCGTTTCATCCGCGTGTGACATTCCGCTGGCGTTACAACACCAACGGTAGAACTATAATATTCGTACTAGTTGCGCGCTGTATACTTACTTACGCGACTAATAACGTCTCGAGTCAGATTTTACATAATCGCTTTTGCACGGAACACGTGACCTGTGAATTGCACGTTGTTTTCGCTATTGAGGCAAATTGCTTCAAACCTTTCACACCACCAGGAAATACGGCACGAAAGATACTACGACAATACTTTTTGCATTTTCACTCTTTTGTAGTTTAGCACCACGACTTTTGATCATTCTTAATTCCGCAGTTTAAAGAAGTACATCCTAGAAGTGGGATAGAAAGCAGTTAAACATTTGACCATGTTTATTCGTTTTTATGTAGTAGCTGGAAAACAAAATGGGATACATTATTACTCTAAGAAGTGTGAGAGGTTCAATTCCGTCGTGAGCAGGAGGGTACTCATTGTTACATTATTTTTAACAATTTAACAGCATTTGTAATTTTGAATGTCGAGGCTTCGAATTCGAGTGAAACGGATTGGCTACCCATTCCGAGGGTTGAACCGCACATTTTCTCAGGGGGCAGTATCGTATGACGAAGCTGACGTTTCAGCCGCTGTCAGGAAATTCTATGAAAGCCTTAGGGATAATTGGGAGTAACGCGTTTCTACTCAGAAGCATATTAATTGTCTCGAGTTAACGTCCTGTCCTGGCCAAGACGCACCGACACACGATGACTTCAGAAGTGAAAAGCAACATGACGTCGATCCCTTAATTTCATGGGAACGCCTAAGAAGAGAACGTAGAAATTCCAGATACCCGTACACTCGACTATGCGGTCGCATTAAACGTTGGATGAATACATTCCTTCACAGGTCATGCTACTCGGAAATAATCATTTTATTTCTTCCAACGATGGACCTCATTCGCGTAACCTTGGCATGTTTTTACGACTGGTTCGAAGCTGTGCAACGATTTTATCGATTACTGTCGATCCCAATGAAAACGGTTCCTTATCGAATTTTATCGAATGCCGGTATTCATCGTTTGTAATGAATGCAAATCGATATTTATCAATTACGATGAGTGATAATTACACTGCGGATTTTATGCATTTATGAAAAAAATGAGTAGGTGTAATTTAAAATAGAAAAAATATTAGAAACATTTAAACATACTATCATACCATTCTCAACCTACTAAACACATAATAGGGAAAAAAATTAATTTCTATTTCACTCCTGGGTACTTTGGGATTATTCCGTCGACCATTTTCGCCAAACACGAAATTATCGAAGTAATTATACATATATTATAAGGTCGACGGGATAATATCCCGAAGTACCCACTCCTGTTTGTTGCAATTTAGGTAAGAAATTTTTATTTTGCATAAAGATCCGTAGTCTAGTGATAATATTGGGTTGGCAAATAAGTTCGTTCGGCTTTTTACAGTGGAATAAATCACAAAAACGGAACGAACTTATTTGCCAACCCAATACTTGTCGATTTTTCTCTCCACGTGGATATTTATCAACACCGGTGAACATCGGTACCTATCGATACCGATGAAAATCGGTACCTATCGGTACTTGCCGATTATAGAGCACGTCTCTTTCGGAATAGCTGTAAAAACCGATCGACCCGACAGGGTGATCGTGACATCGATGCGTATCGACACAGAAAAACGTCGATATTATTCCCGAAAGAACAGGAATACCGTTGACGAGAACGATTAATCTTCCTAACAAGGGTTATCGATAACGCAGCGACCGTGGTCTGATCGGCGGGCAATAATTCCCCGCAGATAGGCGCTCATTAAATCGTTTCGAGTACAAATGGCTTTTCTCGTTTCCACGACGGAACAAAGAAGCGTAACAAACAGCGTGATAAGATCGTCAACGTTCATTGATTAGTCGGGTACGGTAATCAATAATCGGCACGGCCGGCAAGCAGCACCGGCACCGTTCTGAATATCATCCCGCCATGTCCTGTACACATGACGGCGGGGTGCAATCGTGTTTCGCAACCTCGTGTGTGCATCGGTCGGGTGCACCAGTAGCCATTTACTCGTATAACAGAGGTAGACACGCGACAAGATCTGTTTGCGCGTCTCCGGTTCGGAAGATAAATGACGTCCGAAAAGAAATTAGCCTGGCGGAAAGGGCACGTCGAATCGATTCGAGCACCGTTTTAATTCCCCCGCGGTGCCACGTTGTCGGGCTTCCTCTTGCACATACGATATCCTGCCTGTAACCAGATTCTACAGGTCCGGATTACACGAAAATTCTCGCGAGCGACGAAATTGCCGCGGACGCTCCGTTTTCAAATCGCTAACGATCGCAATTTCCGAGGCTTTTCATTCCAGCTCTCGCTCTTCTCGCCTCTCCTGTTCCCCATTCTTCTTTCCATCATTTTTCTTCCCTCCCGCTTCTAACAAAATACAGGGTGACCCGTTCAGCGAATGAACTATACTAAGTTCCTAGGTTGATAGTCTCCAAAACTTTCTTAAAAAGTCGTAACAAAAAGTATCGAGAATCTCTGTTGAGAACGGTCGACGAAGTAGAATGATCGACCTTGAATGACCTTGAAAAACCAATATAGATCGATGAATAAATGTTTAATGCTTTCGGCGCAACGGTTCGATCGTTTATTACTAGACTGCGGATCTTTATGCAAAATAAAAAATGTTTGCATTGATTGCAAGACACACGGGAGTGAAATAAAAATTTCTTTCTTCTTTTAATTATCTGATTAAGCTGAAACACCAATACGCTGATGTCTTTAAATCTCTTTAATATGTCCACTGCTTTAAATTGTGCTTACCCATTTTCGTCATAAATGCATAAAATCCGCAGTCTATTACTAATCATAAAGCAATTTTGCTAATTATCAAACAAAATCAACGTTAGATTTATTTGAAAAAACTTTCCTTTGTCGTGAGTTTTTCGCCATCCATGATAAATATGTTTCTTTTATCGATCGTATTTGCTGTTAATAAATGTTGAATGTTTTCGGCTATTTTGAATAGATCGATGAATTCGTCACGGAATGAGCTATAATCGTGACTGATTACAAACTTATATGTAGCTCCATTTATAAAAAAACAAGGTCATCTCGAAACCTTAAAAGCGAGTCCACCTGGACAAATCTCGTGGCCTTCGTAAGACGTCCCCCTTGAAACGGCACAAATTTTATTTGAAACATTGCTGAACGACGTGAACACTTTACCCTCTTATAACACAGTATGTAATACAAGGTTTTAGCGAGTTCTGAAATGAAACGGAGAAAATACGTCGTTCCGCAAATAGACTTAATGGACACCCTGTGTAAGGCGCGCGACGATTTTTCCGCTCGTCGCTGACCTATGCACGCAGGAGTCGTCGCGACGACGGATCGTCGCCGGACAACAACTTCTGTACGCAATGTCGCTCGTTTTCTCGGGCTCAATCAACGGGGCCCTCCTCGATATATGCACGTACGTACGGTCGAGTCACGCGAGCGAGATTCGTGCATGTGATTCCGCTCGGAGTTCTCACAGGCGCCTCGATGTCTTCTCCGACGGATCGATCGGGCCGCCACGGCTCCTGCTGGGGTGCTACGCCTATATCCCCAGCCCCCATCTGTCACGTGACAAACGTGTAATAGCAATTGGAACGACGCCGACGGCGACGGCGACGCTACTTCGAAATGCCTCCCTTTCTTCTTCGTTTTCCTTTCTTTCGCGTGCGACACCGACAACCGCGTTCTCCCGCTCCATGGTGGTCAATTTCCTCGACCAGTGTTCTTTGGTCCCGTTTGCTAAGTACATACGCTAATGCGTCTCTGTACGTTTATGTGAAAAATTTCGCGATCACTTACACCGTGTGCAGACACCATTTCTCGATCGCTTGCCGCTTGCGTCGAACGTACACAATATTCATTTAAGGATGAAACTGTTTCATTTGTAATTAGTTTTTAATGAAACTTTTACCAACGTATCTGTCACACTTTTCTGATCGAAATTACTCCTAATGCGATACCATTTGGAATATGTTTACTCGTCCACAATTTCGCAGTTTTTACTTACAGATAGTCAAATTAATTTTGTACACGCTGTACCAAAGTTATAGTGTTTGGAAATATCGTTTAACTCGCAAACGATAGGTAGAAAATTCATCTGTCGAAAAAATTCTTAGGGGATTCTAAAAATACCCATTTCAAGGGCAGAAAACGCCCTAATCTGTAATGCTCGGACCACTCGAAATATTAGGCTGGGTTCGAATAACCACGTCAAGCACTCTCCTACTCTCTCATTCTTCTCCTCGGGTTCTCTGGTTCTTATTTTCCCGAAGCTCGTGTTCTCTCTTCAGCTACCTTTGTTTTATCCTTGTACTTCCTTTTACGTCTCTCTCGCTCGGCTCTCTTTTTTCATCTGGCTGTCTCTCTTTTTCCCACTGCTGGGTCCCTCTCTCTTTTTCTCTCTATCTCTCTTCGTTCCTCTCCGACTCTCTTTGGCCCATCGCCCCCGTGGTCCCGCCATGTCCCGGCTACTATCCCCTTTCATTCGCGCACATGGTGTGCGTGACCCTGGGGTGCGTCGTTGCATGTCGTCGGTCCGCGACGGTCTCGCCCGTTCCTTCTCCCGGGTTACAATTGGCCGGTGCCAAGAATCGAGAAAATTATTCCCCTCAATTCCGCGCAATTTAAACGAATTAACCGATCGCGAGGCAGCGAGCACCGCCCGGGACAAGTCCCCTGGAGGAGAACCTACGCAAAACCTATCCCTCCGGGCCCTTCGCCGAGCAGAACCGGAAACACCGTGCTCGACCGTTGAAACGAGGTTGACTTCAGCCTTCCTGTACTCTATCGTACCGCCTCTGTAAACATTCGGACCCTCGAACCTCCAATTCTACCAAACACGATATCCTGGGACACCATTTATCCGAACCGTTCGATAAACAAGACGATTCTCGTAACTGGATCGTTCTGATAGTGGAAATACGTTAGTGGAAATCCGTTAGTGGAATAAGAAGAACCAATGTTAGCATACCACAATGTATGTATATCCTATCGAGGCATATTATTTGTTAAAGAGGACACCAAGGTACATCGATGAATGAAAAAAATGTAATGTTGCTAAGAAAAATTGAAGTGATCCCCATCCTTTTTTTAATCAAATGAAAACCTTTTTGCTAATTCTTCTCATTGCTACTTATTATCATGTAATTACTGACCAACTTTTGTTCGAACAACTTTTTTTTATCGGGTTACCGGAAATACGTGAATGCGACACGCGATGCACTCTGCTGCCGTTGCTGGCGCAAGTTTCTCTGATTCGGCCAATGTTGGGCAAATAAAATCAATTGCTATTTAAAGTACTATGTACTCCAGAAGTAGTGTGTAAAAAATCAGCGAGGTACTTTTTGGCACCTGTTTTAAAACTCGATTCAGAGTTCATGAACATTTAACATGAAAAATTCAGATCGGAAATTGTTGCGGGACAGACGAAGATTGCCGAGTGATTCGATTTACCACTTGAGATTCCTGTCCCTTGCAGCCAGATTTTTCGGCTACTCGTCCTGCCGCTTTTCTACTCGTTATATCCCGCCCGACATTGTAGCAACGCGTTGCATCTGACGTCGAGAACGTAAAAAAGCTCGGTGCACGTTTTGCTCGTGTCGCTCTCGAAATAGCATTCGACCACTCTTCTATATTCCGCAGTTTCTACAACCGTTCGCGGAGGAACAAATTTTTTGGTAGAACATATTTTTATTACACCTTTGTTCATAAATGAACGTCGTTGCTGCATGCTATAATTTTTTTACTGTTTTAAATTACATATTACAAATATTTTATTACGTATGCATACTACAAACGCATATTTAGCGTGTAATAATATAGACAATATTCATCACATGATTAAAACATGTTTCTCGTGGCTCTAATAATAATTTGTACATCTGATAGCATATAACGAATGTGGCACCTTGTTTTAATTTTTTTACTGTTTTAAATTACACACTACAAATATTTTATTACGTATGCATATTACAAACGCATATTTAGCGTATAATAATGTAGACAATATTCGTCACATGGTTGAAGTTGAAACATATGTTTCTTGTGGCTTTAATATGATTTGTACATCTGGTAGCATATTATTCTCGCAATATTTTTAGAAAAGATATTACACTGGTGGACAAAATGATAAGGCACTCCAAGGTTTGTAGCAATGAACATTCATTTGTACATATATACACGTAGAAAGTGAATATACAACAAAATAAGGTATAACTTTTATATTTGTTCTACGTATCTAAGTATAAGATCTAGCTTGAATAAAATTGTAGAAGAGCCTCTGGGTTTGGACGTATATATAATTATTCATAATTGATTAGGCCAAACGTGCTCGAACACCGAACGTTGTAGCCGATAAATCATGCCGAATGTAGTTGGCCGAGTAAGCATCTTTCCGTGAATGAAAATGTTTCGTGTCACGCGATCGACTTTAAATCACGTACGAATTATGCGGCAGCCGATGATAATGCCAACCGACCGAGGCGTCGTCGGCTGAATTTCATTATGCCTAATCGAACGCGTACGTGACAACCCTTTCGAGATCATTATTAAATTCCCCTTTCTATTCCCCCTTTAATTTTATCAAGACCTCGCACAAACACTGGCAATCCAAAAATTGTTTCAATATTTCTTTAAAAATGGACATGCGAAACATGAAACTATGAATACACCAGGCGACTTTTATGACTATTGTTACACTATTCTCAAGGTATTTTAAATGATGAATAATAGTTCCCATATAAAAATGACGATATTGAACTTGCTTATAGAATTCCTGTGACTGTTATTACAGTCCTGTTCCATGAATGCATTTTTGTAATTTCAATATAAAAAGTTGGTCATTCGAGAGACAGTCTTGAGATAGTTAAATTGTAGCTACCCCGCGGTAGTTGATATATGTTTCCAATTATCCTGGATACCTATCGTAAACGCCGCCGTAGACATAAGATACTGTAGCAATGAATATTTAATAACCTGTTACCCTGCACAAAACTCCGATGGAGTCGTTAAAAATGTATCGTTTAAGCGAAAAATTCTTCCTCACCATCTTTACAGTTCATTAAAAAGTCATGCTACAATTCCCGACGACTGAAACCACGGATCTTCATGCATGTATAGTTTTCACATCTTCCACAGGATGGAAAAGAATTTTTATAGACTCGTGATCCTCTTCTCTCTCTCTCTCTTTTTATACGACTTCTAATCCCCTAAAATTAATTATTTTTTGCACTCATTAATAGGGTATAGAAACGACTCCAATCGATTACATAATCTCTGACTAGGAATGGCTACTGGTTAATCATAGATATGCGCATTTACAATGAGTCATAACTGAATTCTTAGAACCAGAACACTTTATACTCGGAACCGAACGTGTTCATGTTACAAGCTAATAAAAATGCAGGAAATTAAATACTATTGTAACTCCGTCTCGCGATTCTTGATACGTACTATAAATATGAATTCGATCTGCGATTAAAGTTATCGCTAGAATACTAGGATTCTATGCATACGTGGAAAAAATGCACGAATACATGACAAAACCACTACGTACGAACGACTAAAGCCGTTTTTATTTCGCATAAAATTCGCAGTCTATCACTCGCGAATTAAAACCTGTCGCGTTCAGTGTCAAGAGCTTCGTTTTCCAATAACTTCGGATGGGATCTAATAGTACTAATTAATCTATAATCGAGTTCCAATGTCGATGATGGGTTGGTAGCGCGTCGACGAGCTGTGTTTTCGCGGAAAGTTCGCGAAATCCATTAAAATCCGCGCCGCGGTGAAAACGCAACTTGGTCCAATTGTTATTTCCCGCCCCCCTCCACCGCTGCCGATAAATCCACCGTCCGTGGAATTATTGCATTTCACCGTTGACTCGTTGCATTCAATCGGCTTTCGTCGAGGAACTCTCCGGGGCTGGACGTTATTACGCCGCGCCTGCCGATACATGACGCATGGAATAATGCGCGTCGATCTTCCATCGATTCCGCGGTGGAAAAAGCCATGGAGAACGGGGTTGGGAAACTCGACAGTTAATTAAACGCCATCCTCGAACAGAAAAGAGATTACGACATTTTCCTCTTGCTCCTTTTCTTTTTTCTAAAATAAGTTTTTGCATTGTTAGGTCGTATTACGCCGGCGATCGAGCTCGTCAGCGAATCCCGTGGTAAGCCAGATCCATCGGGCGTTGGAAAAGCACGACAGTTGATTGTGAGATATTTCTGACTGAAAATCGCGATCATTTATGAATTTTTTTAAAAACAAGTTACTGCATACAATAACTGACTGGTTCTGAAAAACGATACAAATTGATTGAACTTAATCGATCAGTGAAGACAGCGATTTTCGTGTCATGCGCACAATATTTGACAAAACTTTTTTGTTTTTGACATGGCCGGGACATCCGATGAAAACGATATCAAACATGACGTAATTCGTATATTTGCTCGATTAATCCGCAATTCGGTTGATTTATCCGAACCGACGGTATCTGAATTCTCGTGTGTCACACGTAAACAGTTTCATCTAAAGCGATCCGTATACAATATGAATCATTCGACAAATCAGTAAACATTTAATCTAGCACTGTGTACCTCGTTAATCGTGTTTCACTATCTAAATTCCAGCTCGTGTTTCACCGATTAGTTCGGATAAGAGGGGCACCACTGTATCGTGAAATAAGCGAGTAAATACGATCGAAACGGTGTGGTGCCTGGTATCGTTTCAATCAGAAAAATCTCACGAATGCGTTGGCGGATGTTTTAACATTCTTTCCGGAATTGTGATGCCGAGGAATCTTACCTGTGAACCGACAGAAAGACGAAAATCGTGGCATCCAGCACTTTTTCACGCTGCTCCGGATGTTTATTGCAGCGGTGACGATGCCTCCGTTATCGGCGTCTAACCTTGCACTGTTTCATCCGATTCACACACAGCCCGTGATTCATTGTGGCCGATTGCCGGCAGGAAATTACGCGTGTGTCACAGAAGCGTCGATAAAGCTTTACGATGCACGCGTCCGGGATAGCTAGCTGAAAGATCCGCTCCGATACACAACCCCCGAAGAATCGCTCTCGTTACGATCATCAACGCCTACACCATCGCGTTTTAATCGCTATCAAAAATCCAAAATGAACGAGGCTACTTTCGCGTCATCAATCGACCCAACGCGTAACGAGCAAAAAGATCGATCTGTTCGGAATTTCGACTCACGCCGCTTTCGTAATCACCCGGCACATTTGTCGTAGCGAAAGATCTTCTTCGATCGCTTCGAACCTTCAGGTTTTGCCCAGCTAGGAAGCTCGTTTCGATTATTGTGAGTGATGTGGAATGAACGGCACGCGAAACAGGCGTCGAAGAAAGAAGTACATACATATAACGCGAGTTTAATGTTCCGCGGCAGGCTTGCTGGGCTTCCGGTGCGGATCGAGCCGAAGGAGTCTGCGAACGATGATTCACTCGTTATACATGCAGATAGTAGATGTTGATTGCACCGCGTACCCTAATAATTCTTGTCGCCTGAGAACAGCAAGAAACTTGTAGAGCCTCCGTGTGCACCATCATGTTTATAGTCGATGCTTCTTGCACTATACAGTGAGCAATGCTCTATAACCCCAATGTAGAGCAAAGCGATTAGCCTTTTTGCAATTTGTAGAGGATCAAATTCTTGGAGACAGGGCCGGCCATCTGGGAGGGGGGGATGCTATGCCCCGGGGCCCCGCGATTGAGGGGGCCCCAACATGATCAAGAACTAAAATTATGTACTGTTGCACATGAAAACTTGACAATATCCCTAGCGTTGTCAGTACGACGAAAATCACATTTTATCGTAAACATTATTATTGTGGATCTCCGAATTTCGACAATCTTTAATTTAGAGAACTCCCGAGGATCCCCGCCTAAACTGGACTTTTTAGAAAAAAATCTCAATACCATATAGCCCGCGTTAAGAAATGAAAATGTAATACATATTCCTTGTGTTTTTCTCTGGGTGTTTTTAAGTGCTAATATTTAGTAATTGCCAAGTTCGTAACTGCTCCCAAAATATTAAGATAATTGGGCCAGACAGATGTACCTTTAATGGAGCCTGTTAAGTGCCAACTGTCAAGTCCTTTGGTTCCATTAGTAATATATGTTCGTGTTTGTAATTTTTTTACTTTACAAAAAATTTAGGGCCCCAAATGGTTTCTTGCACCCAGGCTCATTTGTAGAGAAGGCCGGCCCTGCTCGGAGACACTGGCATGAGCAGACGAATTCGTGGTGCCATTAGACTGCGGATCTTTCGAATATTTTTCAATGAATTCCATCGATTTTATAGAAATGGCCGTCACTGGCCAGATCTACTCGTCAGGGTAGAACACAGTAAAAGCTATACATAGCGTGAAGGATGCTCTTATTCCTGATGTCCGAGTGCGTTCATCGGGTTCATAAAAAATCCATATAGGTTTGTCAGACGCATCAAGCGTCGGGGTGTAATGCCTCGCGCGCGCGTGCACGCAAAAAAAGAAAAAAAGGAAACGCGCGAATCGATGTCGATTAAATATTCGTGAGCGCGCTCGTGGCCGTTCCGTTTTTTTCCAGGAAGATATAAACGTCGGTGTCGAAGTAAGGAAGCTTTGATAAACCGTTTCACGGTCGGTACGTGGCGGCTATGGGTTCGCGTGCGACGCCAGGCGTCGGTCTAGGCGTCGTGGCGCCTCGTGGCGTACCCCTCCGTCTGTCAGCCGGTGCCTGCGACGGGTACTTAGGGTAGCAGCCTCGAAGGTAACCGCACACGTGTATTTATACGCGAAGCGAAACGCCAAGCGTCTTCTCCTCCGCTTTGCTGCTACACGCATCCTATACGTACAGGGTGAGCCTCGTAACATGACGACACGTTCAAGCAACTCGCAAGTTACTGGTTGTACGAAGAAATTTTTCAAACAAATGCTGCATCGTTCCCTAGGGTACATACAATAATCTCTTCTTTGTTACTTTGCTATTTTATCGAGGGACACCTTCAGTTCTCCAAATTTTTTTCTCCCTGTGTTTAAACTATTTTACACAATCCCATTAATGTAGGTATAATATCAATAGGAGTGTTTGTTTACGTGAGAACGGATTAATCATTTTTACATTACTTCTTATGGGAAAGGTTTGGTATACGTCCTCCTTCGGTACAAGTCCAAACATCAGGAACGGATTAAGGTCGTATACCGAGGGGAACCACTGTATAGGGCTTAAAATAAATAATTCCTAAAATATTTGTAAAACAGATTCCATTTCAATGGATGTTCAAAGTCCTGTCCATTACTCTGAATGCACTCGCGTAATCGGATTATGAGCGAACGAGAAACTTTTTCTAGTTTCTTCGGCAGTCGTTGATGGCTCGCGATGAACTTTATTCTCCAATGTTTAAAAAATGAGAGAAGTTTGAGAATATTTGAGTAGTTAGTTGAACGTGTCTTCACGTTACGAGACTCACCCTGTACGTATACTCGCGCGCGCAGAAAACCGTTCTATTTCAGCCCCCTGGTTTCAGAACCGGCAGACTCACGCACGTCGCACTCACGTGCGCGTATTCATGCGTGACTACCCGTGCTTTCCTTTGGGGTGAACCGGAACCATGAAAATCTGCCGCTCCTGCCACACCAGCTCTTTCTTTCTTCTTCAAGACACGTGCTCTATTTTCGTCTTTTACGATAAGCGTTCGTAACACTTTCGCCGGAATCTGAGGGAACCCCAATGGCTAAAATTGGAAGGGACATTCCTTTTTTGTGCCCTTACGGGTCCTAACAGGAAATACGATGAGAGATCTCCTTCCTCTGGATTCCTTCTGTGGATGATTGAATTGTTTGAAGACGATGCACTGCGCTGCGGGGTTCTATTAGGTCGTTCCATTTGGAAGGATTGATGTCACAATGCGAAATGAATTGTTTCAATCAAGAAATACTATTATCATCTACAGGTTTATTACAAAGTACATATTAGTACATCATTATCTCAGCTGTTTTTGAAAATATAATGAATCTTTGTTCACCAAAGTTCTTCAGTATAACGAAGACTGCAATATGGCAATAATAATCTTTTTCTGTAGAGAGTTTCGGAGATTTCAAGGTCACATTAGTATTTTAAACAGAGACATACACTACTGTGCAAAAGAGAGAGGCACCTAGTATAATTATATAAGATATAATGATTAGACTGAAAGAAACTCGAATTTTAAGATTGTGGAATACAATAGAATCTTATTTTCCGTGGCAGAGAGTAGCCTTTTTAGATCTGAAATGAATTAAAATCATACTAAATTCAACCATATTTTATATCCTAGCACTGTTTGAAAATTTTCAAAAGCCATAATTGCATAATCATCCGCAGTATAGCAATGGCAAACAATATCTTTGTGCAGAAATTGTATTGTACAATGATTGATTGATTGCATTTAAAGTATTAGTAATCCGCAATAAAACATATATTCTCAGAGAGCTATTCAATTAAACAGCGGAATCCTTTCTTAAAACTTACTGTGTTCTTATTTGATTTTTTACATTTTACGCTTTTCTATTAAATCTGGCCGGGTGCTTCTTTCTTTCGCACAGTAGTGTATATTTTTCTATGCTCTATTCTATAAAGCTCGTCATCCTCTTTAAAAAAAAAGTATTAACCTATGCTTGTCGAAAAATTAATAATTTAAGAGACACATTTCTTTAATTTTGTTGATTTCTGTAGATCTTATGTACCATGTTTTCGCGTTGATCAATAAACGCGGAAAGAATACGGTGCTGGATCGATAACATTTGTCGAGTTTCTCACAAAAAATTCGCTCACCAAGGTCGATGTCTACATTGCTCGACAACGTGTTCCATTTTAAAAATCGTAGAACGCACTTGGGAGGTCGACTGAGTACACGGGTGCCTATTTACACACAAAAAATTGTTTTGATACTTTTGAAACAATTTCCAACACTGGGTACTTTTTTCTAACGCAACGTACGTTTGCTATTTTCAATTTTACCATCTCTCAATTTTCTCGTAAATGCATAAAATCCGCAGTCTAGTAATGGCTACCATCAGTGGTCCACTGATTACAGTGACTATGCTCGAGATCGAGGTATCTTTCCAGCAGATATTTATCGTAACGACGTGACCGTACGATCAGTCTTGTACTATGTGCATACCGGCGACTATACATAGTAGTCAGCGGTAGGTAATCGTATACAGACGACTATATATCGAACAGTAATTTGAAGCTAATGACTGTATTCGATATGAACTCGTTAAGTATGATCGTACTAAACAGTGATCCGATGTTCCTCACTATATTCGATAATAATTCCTTATCGGTGATTGCACTGTAATTTGTTGCTAATGATTATATTCGACAATAATCTATTAGCTGATTCCACTTGACTGTGTATACTCGTTGTCACAACTGTCATAAACAAGCAGACAATTAAGTACCTATAATTTGAAACAGTGGAACGAATCAATCAATTGAAGAATAGCTAATAAAGAATCGAACACAAACAAATTATATTCTGCATAAAGATCCGCAGTCCAGCAATCAACAGAATGGTAAAATTGCTTGGAAGACTGTCAGCAGACACGCGTTCCGAAAGGATTAAAATAGCTTTGGGTTTCACCGTGATAGGCTAATAAATATTGCAAAAACAAATGAATACGTAGAAAAGACAGGCGGTTGTCGAACGAGCAGCGCATATTTCGCGAAGCTTAATTAACCGAATGAAAACTTGTAATGAATACACCGGGAACCCCCTAGGGTCACGGTTAATTCTCTGTTTAATAAATTGCCGTTCGTTGATTTGCATAAAGAGATTCGCGGCTGTACTAATGACCGAAGCAAAGGCCCGGGAATACTTCTGCAATCGTGTTACCGTTTTCCAAACGAATGCGCGTGTTCGGGGGAGCAAGTACATTAAAAACCAGTTTCCAAGGTATCTCTCCGTGTACACACAGAGACACACACGGACACACACGGTGGAAAAAGGAGGCATCGATAAGGCCCCATTCACATGGCGGGCGCGCGTTCTTTATTCATGATAAGCGACATTGTCGTGCGCGTAATTATCCTGCGGCGCATGGCTCGCCGATAATTTACTCGTTTGTCGCAACGCATTAAAAAATAATAATCCGGTGTTACGTGGGTGACGCCGTTTATCGATCGCGTTTCACGTTTCGCTTGTAAGCGCCTACCGTGTGTATCGCGAACTTTCCAGTTCAAGTATTTTTGCGCCATTCGACACACCACGGTGTGCGGATATCGATGCTTCGACACACCGTCAAAGTTTCACGATCGAAATAACGATACGTCTCCGTGAATATTTTTAAACGTATCGGCCAAATGGATGGATTTCAAACTTTCTGGAAATGTTGATCGAACTCTATAAAAATATAGACATCTCTTTATGAAAGGTTTGTGCTGTTATTCGCGAAAATAACGCTGGAGTTCAAACACTTTTCGATAAACATGCAGTAGTCTGAAATAGAATGTTTTGGACACTAAACTGATCATTGTGGATTTTTATACAAAATATCAGGGCATTAAGTATGAAACTTGACAAATAAAAAACAAATTTCAAACACATTTGTCAAGTTTCATTTTTAATGACCAGATAGAAATTGTCTTCGTTCACATTCCAAAATTGGAAGTTTACACAAATATAGACATTTCTTTATGAAAGGTTTAAGTATGCTGTTATTCACATACTGTTGTAATCATTGTGGATTTTTATACAAAATAGAAATTGCCCGTTCGCATTCCAAAGATGGAAGTATTTACGAAATAGAAAATTCAGGGAAAATTCGAGTTTCTGTATCGCCAGAGCAGAGAGAGAAAGAAAGAAAGAAATGGAGAAAACCCTAAAACGTAAAAGCGCGAGTTATCGATTGCAGTGGTACTTTACACGCACGTGCCTTGTCTTTTTCCAGCGGATTGAGCTTCCAAGATCTGATGGCCAGACAGGGCGCTATCGATTCCCCGCCGAAAACTCCTTTTATTATGGGATCCGAGTGCGCAGGTGACATCGAGCAGGTCGGCGAGGGCGTGGAGAACTTTAAAGTAAGTAAAACGTTCCTGGCTGCCATTCCTCGAACGGAATTTCGCGAGCATACAAGACGAGACGAGAGATCTCTTCTTAACAGATAACTTTTCCGACCTCTCTCCTCTGAAAACACGCGACACTAACTAAAACACTCTTAGTCACATTCTCTTGTCACCGTCGATAGATAATTTCCGCTCAACGCCCGACAACTTTTCCATTTAACCATGTTGGAAACTTTTAAGTAGATCGTTTTTGGTAACGGAGGAATCTGCTCCGAAGAACTGTGCTTAGGAACAATGTCGCTTTAACCCTTTGCACTCCGAACTATTTCAATTTTGTTCCCGACAATTCCCAACCATTTTCAGTGTCGTATTTAAATTGTATTTCGAGAGATAATTCCTGGGACGATATTAACCCTTAGTAGTCGAGGGGCGACTCGGAGTCACCGCTAAAAATTGCTGTACCATTATTCGGAGTATTGTTTACATTTATTAAATATTCTGATGTCTAATCAATAGACAGCGCAACTTTATGAAAAACAAAAATTTTCTACCTGAATTGCAACAATCCGGAGTGTGTGAAATAGACATTTATTTTCTGTCTTAATATGTTTAATAGGTTGAAAATAATACAACAGTATTTTAAGATTCTCCTAATGTTTTTACTGTTTTAAAATACACCTATTCATTTTTCTCATAAATGCATAAAATCCGCTCTCTACTAATCAATTACTACACATTCTATAAAATGAAAACAATTATCTAGAAGGGATCATTCTGGGTCGGAAGAAATGATTAATTTTCAAGTTAAAATAGCTCCGACTGCAAAGGGCTAATTTTACTAGTTGTATTGAAAGTATAAACTGTTTTATATCACATTTTATTCATTACGCTTGAAGAATTAATGTTAATTCGTAAGTAGACGCAACTGGAAAAAAACGTTCTTGGAAAATCGTAATTAAATATGGTTCCCGGTAAAATTCGGTTTTATTATTAATTTTCTGAGATCCGTTTCCGAGAAAGCACTCGGCACATCTCTTTTTTTTCAAGTAGACGATAAGAGGTTGTAATTAAAAACACTGGTTTCCGCTTCCTCAAAGAACGACGATAACGAAAGCTGCTTAGTGCTTGGTTAATAAATCTGAAGACCCTTTGACGGTCTATGAATTCTTCACCGATGACTCGAGAGACCTCGTTATACACAGAGTGTCTCATTCAAATCAGTTCCTCTGATCGTTTATGGATCGTATCGGAAAATATTGCGAATAAAGATCGAGTCTTTCCTGATGAAATTTTTCACGCGAATAGTTTCAATGTTCCTGGATATATTCAAATAATTGACTGTTTTTCGAGAAATTCGTGAAGAGACTATTCGATAGGGGACACCCTGTATAAACAGCATTGGGGAGATTCTGTTAAGTATTAAATATAGCGTCTGAATTTTTCCGTTTGACGTCACAGATGGTACTTGAATGATGGATCCAGCGACCACATTTCCTGTGCGAGCATAAACTACAACCAAAAAAATATAGCTAGAATTCTTTCCTCTTCTAGGAAGTGATGAATGATAGTGTGGCTGCCACGGGGCAACAAAAAGTGTAATGATGTAGTCATTTCGCAGACTGTCTTCAACAACCATCGAAATGTGAAAATAATCGTCGAAGCAAACCCTTTAAATAACTATCGATTTTATATATTATTGCACTAACATCTGCAGTACGTCAAAATAGTTGCAACAAAAGTTTGGTCGACAGTATGTCGTAATTGGACACAGCAGATTTATGCGTTTATGACAAAAATGAGAAGGTGTAATTTAAAACAGTGAAAACATTAGAAGTGTTTAAAAATGCTGTTGTATTATTTTCCACCTATTAAACGTGTTAACAAAGAAAATAAATTTATACTTCATTCTTTGGTGTAAAACTTGTATTTTCATGAAGATCCGCTGTCTAGGTTCATCGCATAATGTTTCCAAAGGTTAAAACGTACAGTTCGATGGATAAATGTTGCAAATTTTCCACGCAACAACACGCAATCGTTTTGCGCGTCAGTAAAACGTTAGACGTGTCCCGCTCGCTGACGAGACCGCGGACGAAATCGATGGGAATGGGGCTGACTCGGAGCAATAACTATCGGCGAGGCAGAGACAACGTTACAGGAGGAAAAAGCACCTCCACTTCGTCGCGATTTGCATCCATTATCATGTCAAACGACTCCTCTCCTCGCGTCTCGTCTGGCCGCTCTTCATTTGCCGTGTTATGAGTGGAGGACGATACTTCCTCTGGAAATTTTCAATATTGATGAACTATAACCGCCGGCGCGCGATTGCACTTCGCCTCACAGTTTCCGTAAACAATTTTGATTAGTAACGGTAGTTTTTAACGGCACGAAATTTACGAAATGCATTCCGATTTGAAAAATGGATAACACTCAGTGGAGCAAAGTTGTTCTTCGAAGAATTAAGGGAAGTTTGCAGGTCGACCTATCTTGAGTCACGAGAAAAATTAAAAAATTTTCGAGAAACATAAAGAGTTTTGTACCACAAGTATAAATACGTATATTGTGTTCTTTGCACCTTGGAATCGCCAACGAAAAGCAAATAAAAAGACTGTTAAGTGCGGCAGAAAATGAGATGGAAGAAAATAGGGTAGTTTTGCACCCCTTTCATTCTTGGAGACTTTCGTCCCTTGCCATGCCATTTCTTTTAGTACAATACCTACAATCCTTTAACTACAATAATTAAAACTTTGTCTTCCATAATTTCCTGAAAGATTTGTATTTATTTTAATGCTTAACCCTTCTTTTTACAAAAGAATAGAATTTGCTTGAAATGCTCACGAGTCATACTGGTTGTACGGTAAGGAGTTAATAAAAATCCAAACCACCCTTCTCACGGGAGACAGAGCCGAGACAACACCGACGGTCTAAGAGGCTGGCAAATTTTCCGAGATCCGTCGACGCTTCCTTCATCCGTTAACGGAGAGGCTAGATCTTAGAATCACCCTCGGCGAGAGGAGATAATCCCATAAAAGGAGAAATAAACGGACGAGCTGCAGAGAATTGAACGGCCGTTTCAGCGTACGCGCGCAACAATGCTAAGAACTCTAGGCATCCGTGGGGATGAAGGGGGTGGGTTTGTGTCCACCGAGCGAGAGACGAAAAACTCGAATATTCCATCTCGTCGAGGTTCTTTGCAACCCCCAGCTGTCGGTCGTTTACACGTGCTGCTCAGGATATCTGACCCTTAAGGGGTTGTCACACTTCGGATATCCGGAAATGTGATCTGACGTCACCAATGTTTCCGACAAGGAAACTCACTCGACCCGAAAATTCCGATTCCTGGGGAACTCGTGTACTTACTGCGCGATGGCCTCCCTTCGACGGAAAATCAGGGGCGGAATTAACCCTCCGATATGCTCTCTTTACTTGATTTTATGCTGACAAGGATAGGGGAAAGTTACAAATTTGTATACCATTCGCTCTAGGACACGATTTTACTTGATTTGGCTTTTTGATTCGACGTTTACGGCGAATTCTCGTAGTCAAATTGCTTTTCACCCTTGTGCATTGTCAACCTTTATACATGCTCATCAGGAATAGCTGTACATCTGATTGTGGGATAATATTTCGCTCGCTTTTGATTTACAAATTACATTTACATGAAAATTTTGTATATTATCCGCACGAGTTTTTTATTGTCTGAACTCTCTCCGCAAAGAAATAGTTCAACAAACTAAGCAGTTGCCATCGGTTTTCTTCTGAAACGTTGTATTTTAGAAACTAAACAATGATGCAAGAAACTGTATCTTCTCGAATAATCTTTCGTTGCGTAATCAATTTTGAAATGTTAGAGAGTCGGTGTGCAGAAATAGTACAAGAAAGGCACAATTTAACAGAGTCGGTACAGTGCACAGACGTCGTTCCTGAAGGTTGAAAATGATAAATTTTCGACGAGAACATTGCAGAATTAGCATCTTCGTTCTTCAAGCCAGAATGAACTTAGCAATTCATTGAAAAAATTGCGGATGACTCGTGGAGGTACAGCTAAGAAAACAAGGATTTGCTTTCGGGTAAAAGGGAGGACGTGGGGGACGAGAGAAGGAAAATAAAATCGAGCTCGGTGCAATTCTATGGGACTTCCTCGACAAAGAGGACGCTAAGAGAAAGAAGAAGCGGCTGTATTTCTTTTTCTGCGAGCGTGTGACGACCCCTTAAAACGGTCCACCACCCCTCACGACCTTCGCAGACCTTCGCGAATCGCGGAAATGGACCAGCCCGAGGCGGTTTCCCTTCGCAGATACGTCACGGCGTTCTGGAAAAGTACCGTGGGACTCCACCCTCCTGGAAAGATTAGTGGGTGAAAAATTCAAGGCCGGGCTAAACGGGGAATTAACGTTCCCGAGCTCCGTGGAACCTGTCCGGGAGTGGTTTCCTTGCTGTTCGCAAATATGCCGGGCAAAACAGGCTCGAGGCACCCGGCCCCTTTTCATATGCTCCTAGATGACGCCCGAAGTGGGTTTTGCTTATCCGGGGGATGATATCTGAGAGCGTACAGGCTGTTTCGTAATTGATGACGGATAAGGAAGAGCGTTTCGGATGAGTCAGTTGTGTGGAGCTCGACTTGTTCGTCGGAGACATTGTTCTTTGAGGAAGCAAGCCCTAGTCGTTGCCTATACAGGCTTCGCACTCAAAATTACCGTAATCGCTCCTTCGTTGTCCTGAATCGTGGGCACGTTCGTTGTCCAGTGCCTACCCACTCCACTGCCTGTCAACGAGAGGATTACGCAAAACGGAGAACAATAGGAAAGGAATATGGCAAGGAAATAAAGAGTTTTCTAAAGCCAGACAGTTGACTGCTTTTGACTGCGAATGCTTTTCTTTGTCATTTAACTAGCCGTTTCACTAAAGACGCAGACATAAATCAAAAATAGTGTCCGGGCACGGTCGTTGTCCGCTCAAACCCCCGGCCTTCGGACAACGAAGGAGCTTTTACTGTAATCCTTTTGTGTTTTTCTACAAATTTGATTTCTCAAGCTACTTTAACAAAAAAATATCCCAACCCGTTCATTTAATAGATTGATAAGTAAGATGTAGGGTAGAATGCGAAGAATGTCTGGGTTTCTCTGGTGAAGGAATCCGGTTCGGAACGGACTAGATCAATTAATGTACGGGACACATTCGACTGTTTGCTTTTAGGTGGGCGATCGAGTGGTCGCGTTTCCTGATCACAAAGCGTGGGCGGAGCTCGTTGTCGTGCCGGCGACGTCCGTTTTCGGGTTGCCACCCGGCATGAGCTACCTCGATGCATCAGCCATCACCATGAACTACACCGTGGCTTACATCCTGCTGTTCAAGCTGGCCAATCTGGCTCCTGGCAAGAAACTCCTGCTACACAGCGCTGGCGGGGGCGTGGTAAGTCACTCATTCTTTTTCGCTTAACCTCTTGCACTGCAACAACGAGCCAGACTCGCGATCTTATTTGGAACTTATAAATTAGTCAGGCCGACTCTTTCTCAAGGAAGTCGGCTGATACTTTCCAGCCATACCCGAATCATAGAACAATAAATTCATCGAAGAGGTACTAGAAAGATTCTCAACAATAAACCTACCATTTTACAATTATTGAAACTATGAAGTTTTGGTTATATGAAAATTGATTTGATAGATTTTTTACTCGGGCACATATTGTAATAAAAATTGCACAGAATCTAAATAAATAGAGCCTTGTAATTTTTGTAAAGCTGACATTTTAGACATTTTCTGCAATGGTAGTCTGAACAAAATCGCTAAAAGTATTGATCCAATCTCAACTCCTGAATGCTTACTTACTTACTCCACGAGTAGCGCGAAATCCTCCTTAGATCAAGGAATAAACGCGCGACATGGGGTTCCGCTTAAATTGTCAAATTCGCGGGTGTAATCTGAAATTCGTATCGCGTTTCTTGCAGCGGAAATAGAGCTAGACATGCGGAGGGTTTCTGCGATTGGACCGAAATATGCCCTACTCGTGTACCGGGTGTTGTTACAGCTAACGTGAATTATCGTTGTCCCCATTTGGGGATCATGGGTGCTTAACACCACCGCTTTTGTTCCGATACTTCTCACGTTTCTGGAGATTATGGTGTCCCAGCACCATTTACTTTTCGTATCTCACACTACGAACGGAAATGACGTCCGGAGAAAAAGAATAGAATTACTTCTTCGGAAGTTTCGATTTCAGGGAAATCAATTTGGAAAATTGATCAAGTGTACATTAATGAGTATGAGACAGAAAATATTGAAACACTCTGTACATTTGATATTTAAAAAAATATTTAAAAAGTGTACAGTATTGAAGGCCAGGTTTTTACAATTTTTCAAGGTCTATTGTTCTGCTGAATAGAGACAAGTGCCTCTTGCTACATAATTGTAGCACGAGTAGCTAACGACATAGCAGCCTGTGGAGTCGAGAGACCACGAGGGGAGGTTTAGGTCAACAAAACGTTGTCATGACAGCGAGAAAGTGACACATTCGGTACTGTACGAAGCAGTATCCATTAACGTCAGCTTTGATCAGTTGCCAGAGCCCTCCTATAGATTAGTTCGCCGTTGAAACCTAGTTCGAAAATTGTTGAGCTCGCAAAGATCATTGTAAAACTCGTACAAACGAAGAAGTTAAAGAGAAGAGGAGTATTAATTAAAATCGTTTCTTAATCGGCCTAAGTTAAAGCTTCCAACGAGAAGGTTCGTTTAATTATTGAACCGACCAAGTCGAACCATATTTCGAAAGGTTGATTGATCAGATTAACGTAAAAAAATCTATTATCGCCAGTGGAAGAATATCATGCTGCGTCGAACGTCTGTCGAAATTTATTGTAAAAACCCGCAGCGGCTAGCGAAAAGCGGAGAGAGAATTTTTGCAAAAGGTCACGGCTTGCACTCTCTCGAAACCCCGAACAAAGAGAACTGCAACGTTCCCCGATCAGCCAACGGAAATACAAGAATGTCCCGCTAACCACATCATTTACCATTTCCTTGATGCCACCCTCCACACCCATCCAGAGTCAACATACACTTCCATCACTCCCTAACCCGGCTTCCGGCCGGCGACACCTTAATTCTGAAACCTTCGCAGCAGTCAAAATGAACTGGCAGCCTTTTGTGCGTGGACCGACGTTTATTACATTCATATGAAGCGTAGGGGATTGAAACACGATAATGCAAGCGCTTTAATACGATGAATACCACGTCGAGTATGTGTGAGTGACACACCGTTCTTCGAACAGGTTTAGAAACTAATTGAAGACCCCTGATGCACAAAAAGCTCCTAAATTGAGCGCAGAATTGTTCTTCGATTTTCAAAGTTAGTAGTTTCAATTCGAGTGTTCCGGGAGAAAATGGTTCCCCGGTTTCTCGCGGAAAAAGCTTCTCGTGTATGCATAGAAAACAAAGCGTATTTTTCGATTTAAATCAGTTCATGAATTTCAATACGAAAGTTCTTAGTCACTCTGCGAATCGATGGGAACAGGTACATAGATGGAAATATTTGAAACAGTAGAAGAATTGGAAAGTAAAAATTGGAATCGACAATTATTTACTCTGCATAAAGATCCGCAGTGTCTAATCGTTAAATTGCTTAACCCTCGCATTTAGTGGTATAAGTATTAAAGCAGTTTAACTCTCAGCCAGGCTTAGGGTAGATTCGTCTATCTACTGACACTTTGCGGGAACGCGGACTACCCTTGCTTATTCCAGACAGCTTTAAACCCGAGTGAGAAATACAGAGACCCCGCCTGATTAGGGGTTAAGTAACTGCGAATACTTCCATTGATCTGCGAACGGCGGGATGAAATACTGCAGGGAGTAGAATTAGCGAGGACGAGATCATTTGAAGATGAGATAGAGCTAAAGAAATTAGAAGCAGTCTGCGATGAGCAAAATGCCGGGGAAGCAATACAATCTCAAATGGAGTAGAAGTAAGGAAACGTAAGATGCGTATAATTCCGTTAAGTCAAGTCCACTTTGCACTCCGGAGGCGAAAATTGGATAAAATCATTTATACAGGGGGTGTACAGCACAGGGTATTCGTACACCTTTTAAAAACGAATAATTTTTTACAAATTCGACAGGAAGAGGATCGAATATTTTTATTAGATATTAAAAAGGTTAATTTACTACGTATATAATATGAAGTACAGATTTGATCCAGATCCACTTCGCGGAAGACGGTTTTCTCGTGAGTATATGTCCGAAAATTTTCCACGACTTCGCGACTGTTAAGTTTCTGGCAAAATCCGCGGAGAATGGTATCCGGGCACGCGCTTAGCTGCACGGTAAACAACGTGTTGGATAGCAATAGTGTCTGGCCCGGAAGCCGGAGACGCGAAATCGAATTAAGCTGGTCCGTGTGAACGGAGCTTAAGGGCACCGGTACACGTGATCCGGGGGTGGCGGTGACGTTCAGGGGTTGCGTGGTGGGGGATATGGCGATGACTATGGTGGTGGTGCGGTCTCAGACGGGCGCGGCCCGTGACGGTGGTCGATGAGAGAACGAAGGGTTGCCAGGGCAACCCCCACACCCCCATGGCTCTCTCGTGCACACCGGCAGCATCCCCCGTAGATTTTCGTCGTCTCAACTTCCAACTAGGGATGCTCGATTCCGATTCGATTCTTCAGAAGATCGATTATTTTAAGGGGTTACGCCTGTCGGATATTGTCAAAAAATCAACCCTTTCCTGGAATTCTTCTACAAGTGGTAGCTAAGCGAAATACTTACAACTTTCGACTTTATTCTCTAATTTTTTAAACAGAGTGTTCGTCATTGTAATCACTCATATTTTCAGTGTAGAAAATCTTCCCTTTAATAAATCTCGTCATATACAGGGTGTCTCGCGAGAAATTGCCACCTTGATTTACGTCATTGTTATTAATCGCAGCGAGAAATGCTTTCTGTATGAAACATTGTTATCTTTTTTATACAAAACGAATGTATAACATCTATAGAAATAATTGTTTCGCACAACGAAAAATTTGGAAGTTATTCGATGTGAACAAGTTAGGTGCCTCTCGACCTGTACAATGGATCTGTATAATTTCGTAGCAAGTTTCGAAGGAAACACGTTGGACCACGAAGGGTCAAGCTGTTTTATTGAAAATTTTTCAAATCAATTCCACCCATTTTAAATGTAGCACCGGCCCCGTGTGCAACGCGGTACAGGGCTGCGGGGGCGATGTAGTTAGCTTCGAGTGTAACCTGTTGAGCCGTATTGATCCCGACGCCTTCCCCTAACCCCCCAGCCCAGCCCAGATGCCTTCTTCTTCGCCTTCGACGACGTTCACAGAGAAAACCGAGGGATAGAGAGACGGAGAGAATCATCCCTTCCTGTTTGCAGCGCGCAACGGGATGACTCGCGGGGGTAACTTGTGTGTTCGCGGGGCAGTAACCTTGTCCGTCTCGGTGCACTCGTAATTGCTCAACACCAGGGACAAGCCGGGCCCAGTCCGAGCGACTGATTTGTAATTTCTTCGGTAAATTTTAGGGGTGTATTTTTCGGGGAGGGGCACACCTAAGCGCAAACGAGCGAACTGTGTTTGATGGCGCGCGTCCCCGACCCTTCGGAGAGGAAGGGCGAGCGCAGTCACGGCCCCGTGAAATCGCGAGTATTATGGCTCTCGGTTAATCGACCTCCACGCGTTTGTTGTCGTCGGCTAGTATCTGGATAAGTCAATCGCGCGATGTTTGGGACGGCGCTTGCCGAATACGACCCCTCCGGAATTGATGAAGTACAAATGCTTTTCGTGCGTCCTAGAAAATTTTGGGTGTTGACATAAGGGTCAATCACCCTGCAGCATCAACTCGACGAGAAGCACAAGCAACATGATCCTATAACAACAATGATCTCTATGGTACACTACTTCATCTTTTCTTTAAACTTCGCCATTGTTTGATTTAAACGATTGAATCACTCTTATCACGGAGCCGAAATCCACCAAAAACACGATCCTACGATAACAAGAACAAATATGCTACGCAGCGAGCGTTCCCTTAAACACACACGGTTGTTGTATCCTTTCTAGAAACATAACCACTGGTTAGGTAGGATTGTTTAATCACTCTATGTATAGGATAAACAGAAAATGAGCGCAGGAACACAGGATATGTAATCCTACGATAATAGAGATTAGTATAAATATTATAATATCGGCAGAGTTGTTGAATCGTCTTGTACGAAATAACTGGGACCGGTACAACGTTTCAATAATCCCTTATACACCTTGTGTGTTTCTTAAAACGTAGCTACTGTTTGATTTTCCCGCAGAACAAACCCACAATAGATTATTATTAGACTGCGGATTTTAGAGATTTTTCCCTAAAAAATGAGCCGCGACGGAGACCCCAAAACGTGTGTGAATAACGGTGTTTTGAAAAGATTAGTGAAAACAAATTGAAGTGTAACAGCAAGACAACTTGCTGTCAGAATGGAGACTACATAGTCATACAACAATATTGCGGCACCTTACAGAAATTGGCAATGATATTTATTACAAAGTCCGACATTTCACACATGTGTGATTACCTAATACAGTGTGATTTACGGCGATTGTTTGATCAGTCCATGGCATGGACCGAAAATCAATGGAAACGAGCGGGTTGGCGGCGAAAACGGATACGCGCGGCGAGGTATCGCTTATTTAAACGGTTGTTCAGCATCGCGCCCCTTCGCGGGACGCATGGTTGCGCCTCGCTCGGAATGGGCTAGACAGAGGAGACAATTCGTTCCCGGGGAACAATATCGGCGTCGCGCGTCGTCTCGGTGAAGGCTGCGGTCGCGCGCATGAAAACCGCACTTTTCTCCGCTGTCGCGGTGTATATATCACCAGGAGGGGCGGAGACATACGCGGGGAGTCGGAGCACGTTCACCGGGAAAGCTGGGAAAAGCACTTGACTTGAAAAATTGCATTTCCTGATCACGTCGGACTTTTCCCACTTTCTTCGATCCCTCCCCTCGACCACCCGCCGACTCATATTTTCCCTTTCACCGTCTATAGCTGAACACTGCGCGCGCGCGATATCCACGGTAACTAACTATTTATACGTTGTATGTGTGGACGCTGAATCCCCCGCATTACGTTAATCCGACTATCGAAATGCTTTCGTAAATCCGCGCCGTATTTCCTCGTTTCGTCGGAGCTGTTAGGGGAGCCTCTAATATTCGGTGATAGGTAGGCAATGGACACGCTGAATGATTCTTCTGTGCGCCCTCCGTGACGAGATTCGTCCATGTACACCTGATAATTCTTGTTGCCGGTGTACCTACAGAATGAACCACTTGTTGACGTTAATTACGTTAAATCTATTTAATGCTGCGTAAATAAATTGATGGAAAAATGTTGCAGTAGCTTTCTCTGCACCGAACGAACGTCGAAGTAATAGAGCTTCATTAACCCTTTGAGAACGAGGATTTTTGAAAATACTAAGAGTAATGAGAAACATCTACTGATATTTTGATATGTACATGATTAAGGGGGTAGACTCGTTTCTGGGATTGCAAGGGTGCGGGATGCGCCTTCTCACTTCTCGATAATGCATGCGATGGGGTTTTTCAGTAGTCAAAAGCGCTAGATAAAATATCAATCTAGACCGCGATCATCCTCAAAAGTCCTATTATTAATTTATGAGGCGTAATTTGCATTATTCGGCGACACGTAGCTGTCGCAACTTTATGAAAATAGCTTCGTGCGCAGCTTTGTGCAGCCGAATAATGCAAACTACGCCTCGTGATATTTGAGGGCGATTGCGGCCTGGATTGATCTTTTATCTAGCGCTTTTGACTACTGAAAAACCCCATCTTTGCGTTATCGAGAAATGGGAAGACGCATCTCGCACCCTTGCGATCCTGGAATCGAGAGTCTACTCCCTTAAATGATACATTTAGAACTGCAGGAGTTAGGTGTACACATTCGTGCTGATTTGAAATTTGCTGATTTGATTGACGGACGGACCCGTATCCATCATAATTTCGAATGATCCGAGAAGTATGCAAGAACGTGTTTCCCAGATAGCGGATCCATCGACCGGGCCCTTTTATGACGCACAATTTAGAGCGGCTTCTTAACATTCTGACCGTGGCTGCTCTCTTTCCCTTCTCGCTACCTCTTTCTTCTCCTCCACCTCCTCCTCCTCCTCCTCTCGTTTTTTCCCCCTGAAATTCTTCTGCCTCTTCCCCGGTCGTTTTCTCTGGCCGTGGCTCCTCCGGGCCTCCGGATTGGTCATGTTATTGGGTATCGAATTCTCTCTCGACAACGGACGAGAACGCAGACAGAAGAGAGCAGCGGTCAGCTCTCGATTCCTGGAAATAATGAATGCTGCTTCTGTTGAAAATCTCCGGCCGTTTCGCTCAATTTTTACCCCACTTGACGCGCGAGCAGCGATCGTCCGCTGCTTTATAACTCTCTCGTTTGAACCGGCCAGACGGAAAACAGTTGCCCTTGGTATTTATATCTCTCCGACCCTTCATCTGACCGATCGAAGCCGCATAATTGATCCCCGTTCAGAAAAAATTATCAGGGAAGCACACACGCCCGCGAACTATACCCACTGGCTCTCGACCAACTCGTCGCTGTTTGCAGGGCAAGTTCCCCTCTAGCGCTGGTTACTTAAGGTTTTTCTTAAATAAATGAAAAAAATACAGCACTCTCGCCCAATAGTTCGCCTTCTCCTTCGACGTGTGCGAACGATTCTGAGCATGTTCATATTTCTCTGGAAGTTTCTGTATATCGAGTAGACTACGGATCTTTGGAAAATAAAAATTTTCTTCATCAACTACAAGGTATACTGGAACGGAATAGGAATTTCGAAGTAATGTGTTGATACTCTCTTCTATTCCTTCAATGCTCTTCTATTGTTTACATTCCCAGCTACTCATTTCTGTGATAAATGCATAGAATCCGCAGTCTCTACCAATGAAACATTATTTTAGTAACAATTAAATTTTAGTAATGTCAAGCTATTCTGAAACGAGGAGATTTGATCGTGCAAAGAAAAAGGATTACGTGAGAATCCAGCTCTCGACAGTCGGGAGAAAAAGATTAAGCGTGTGCCGACCTTGGAAATCGAGGATCAAAAGGAGCACCGTTATCCCGAGCTCATCCCACCCGGATATTCATTTTGATTTTTTGTTTTAGGGTCAAGCGGTGGTCCAGCTGGCCAAGACAGTGGACGACGTGACTATTTTCGGTGTGTGCAGTAAATCGAAACACGAGTCCCTCAAAGCGGTCGGCACCATTGACCACCTCCTCGAACGTGGTACAGATTACAGCAGCGAGGTCAGAAAGTACGTAAGAAATTTTCGAAATCCGCTTTGTCGTCGGATGGACAATGGTCCCAGGATCTATGACTAGGAGGATATTTATTTTGATTTTATCGCAGGATCTCTCCGGAGGGTGTGGATATAGTTCTCGATTGCCTGTGCGGCGAAGAATGCAACAAGGGATACGCACTGCTGAAGCCCATGGGGAAATACATCCTTTATGGGTCCAGCAACGTGGTCACCGGTGAAATGAAAAGCTTCTTCTCAGCGGCGCGATCAGTACGTGATCTAATCTAATCCCTTTTCCTGTTAACGTTTTCTTCGTCACCTCCCCTGGATGTCTGTCAAATTAGAAATTAATTTGTGATGCCTGGCGGATCTTTACCAAACAGAAATTTATTAAGAACTCTTTTAGGCTTCAAAAAGGACAACATCCCTTTTCCTGTAAACGTTTCCTTCGTCACCTCTTCTGGATGTCTGTCAAATTAAAAATTAATTTGTGATGCATAGCAGATCTTTATCAAACAGAAATGATTAAGAACTCTATTAGGCTTCAAAAAGGACAACATCCCTTTTCCTGTAAACTTCTTCTTTGTCACATCTTCTGGATGTCTGTCAAATTAAAAATTAATTTGTGATGCCTAGCGGATCTTTATCAAACAGAAATTATTAAAAACTCTATTAGGCTTCAAGAAGAACAGCAAAATAAGAAATCGACTAAATTTTTACCTTACTGAATGTTGGAAGATACTTTGATTTCTATCTACTTTTTTAAAGATCATATCTAATTACATTATCATACATAATTAGGAGTATGTGAGTACAAATATTTTTAACGGTGCTCGTTTTGCAGTGGTGGCAAGTGGACAAAGTGTCGCCGATAAAGCTGTTCGACGAGAACAAAACGTTGTCCGGGCTGAATCTCCGTCATCTGATGTACAAACACGGCAGCCAGGAATTCGTGCGGCAATCGGTGGAACAAGTGTTCACCATGTGGGGCGAGGGTAAGATTAAGCCGGTAATAGATTCGACGTGGGCACTGGAGGATGTGCCGGAAGCCATGCAGAAGATGCACGACCGCAAGAACATCGGTAAGATTGTGTTGGACCCGAGCCTCGAGCCGAAACCGAAACCGGCGACGCCAGCTAAGGGAAAAGCGAAAGATAAGAAAACAGCCAATCAAGACGAAAAGAAAGCATCCAGCGTAGAATCGGAGGAAGGAGAAAAGAAGAAAGAGCCTGAATTGACAAACGGAACATCTGAAGACAAATCTGATAGCGGTAAATAATAGACGAAATCACGTTTCCGCACGTCTCTGTACCTAAACGCAATCAACGCATTCAGGAAACAAAGTAACTTGTAATACCAACCTCTTTTGTTCCTTAAAATTGTTTAACGCTTCATCTACCGAAAGATTATCAACACTTAAGAGGGTAGACTCATTACCAGGATTGCTAGGTTGCGGAATGGTTCTTGCTTCATTTATTTAAGTAGTATTTTTTAATTAAAAATAAATATAAGTTCCATAAATATAAATTACAACAAAGTTTGAGAGCTATATTTAATATAATTAGTAAACAAAATTGTTTAAAATAAGTAGGAGTAAAAAAGAAACTGTCCTTTGTGAAGTAAATTATATCAAATAGTATAAATGCAGAAAAAACTGATAGTATCTCCATTCCACAACGGAGTTATGCTACTTCATAGTGTTCTGAATGCGTTGAGGTTTATCCGGTGTACTTTGTATCGTGTTCTCGATTGACTATTGTTTCTATTTTGTTTTTAGATTCGAAAGAAAAAGAATCGAGCTGAATTAGCGGCACTAGCTAATTCTATTACGCGTATATATATACATATAAATATATATATATATATAAGAAAAAGCAAAACTGATATCCCATGAAGATCAAGAATTTCCAGATAAATATTACTTCATTATTAAGCGGTCAACTACAGCTTTGTTGCTGCGAGGAAACTGAACATTTGATCCAGCAATTGATTCAGCAGCAATCTCCGCAGAATCGTACGCAGATGATTGAACTTTGAACTTCTTCATAACATAAAAAAAAAAGACAACAGAAGAATCGAGCTTCAAGAATTTGCCTGGTTTCATCGAAGATGTCTAGCTCGGTTGGTTCGAGTCTGTAAAACGGGCTCACTCTCGCCGGGAAAATCATCTGCATGACTCTGTTCTCCCTTATTTCGTCTGTTTTTGCGCTGAAAGAGCTCGAGAGAGAGAAAGAATCGCGAATGAGAAAGTGGTGCATAGGAGAAAAGAAAGAAAATTACAAAAAAAAAAAAGAAAGAAAGAAAGAAGAAGAAAAAAGTAACAATCATATTTGCCCTCTACGATCAATAGAGGGAGACAAACGACAACCAAATACAAATATCAATTTCGACGCGGTCCACAGTAGTTTGCAGAATATAAAAGAACTATTATTTTTATTTTTACACACTGACCAAAATGATAAATTGATTTTCACGTAAGAGTAAAATAAATTGTTGGACGCCCGGATTCGTTGGACCGGCCTTAGACAAAACTGGTAGTTGCTCTCTTTTATCGAACATGTCTTTTGAATGATTTTTTTTTATGTCTACACGTGCGACTCTAAAATCGCAATGTTCAACAAAAAGACCGCCCAACGATTCTGCGGTGGCCAACAAAATCGCTACTTTATCTACTCGCATTGACTACTATTCTACTGCGATACATATATATCCAGCAACATTTTACACTACTATAATAGTACCATTTATTGTAATTTAATAGAGTATGGTAATCTAATTGAGCTTCGACGGTGGGCATCGCGTGAACACGAGAAGACGGACAGCCCACCCGAAAGGCGAAAGGAAAAGCGACTGTGTGTTACTTTCTTTTTTTTTTTTTTACATGTACGCCTACTTTTTACGAAGAATGTTTTTACTATGATATTTTATTATCCGAATATTGTCGCGATACGATGGTTTTGTAGCTTGAAAGTTTTAATGATAACCAAGTATGAGAATTCAAAGTGTTTATTGAAGCATATTCGTTCTTAAACTTTGTAGAATCGATGTCCCTGACTGCCTGTTCCGGTCTACCACAACAGGCGGGCAAATTTTAAAAATGATAATGTCGATAACTTTTGCAACGATTTACCAACGATTACGCGTCTATTATGATGACTTCATTCTTTTCTCGATTCCTAGCATCCGAAAAAAGGGTAGACCTCGTTTTCAGCACGGCGTTATTTTTAGTCCACGTTTAATGTCCAATTCATTAACAAGTATTTCTAACGGTGAAAGAAAAACAACAATGTATCTGAATTTCCGTGAAGTCGAGTATCTGTATTTTTAAACGTACGTACATGTGATGCCATTTTGTAGTCGACTTTTTTAACATATGATCTATTGACGAGTGGGGATTTGAACGATTGCATGTGAGGTTACAAGTTAGCGCAATTGGTTTGTTGAATCAGAACGAACGGATGTTCGAATGGTGTTGAAAGAGATAATGATTAAACGTCTCCTTGTCTCATCGAGGGACGCTGAGAACACTCGAGATTATTACGTCGAACGACAGAAATATTAAGAGAGAAAAAAAAAAGGAAGACGACGATGAAGTGAATTGAAAAATAGCTCCGGAAAAGAGCGCGTTGATGCAGAGTGAAATGCATATCTCTCCGAAACGGTTGGAACAATTTTTATGTAGCTCGATTCTGTTAGAATTTGATACTAACTCTTGTATTACCGATAATATCTATATTATAACAGATCACTATTAAACAAGAGAAGTTGCTGATGAGTGAGGAGGGGGGAGGGAGCTATACATATTATATATATATAAATATAAATAAATGAGTAAATAATTAAAGTAAGCCGATGACGCGCGCTCTTCTGCGGCTCGTTGTTGTCGACGCGACGAAAAAATGATGTAAGAACTATAAGAATTATTGACTATTAACTATTACTACTGCCGTATCGAATCTCTCAGTCCAATCGGGTGCCGCGAGCGCCCGTACACTCACGAAGAACGTATAATATATCAGTCTGCGTAAACGAGAACGATGAGTAGATGAAGAAAGAAAACAAAGGTGGAAATAGATAAAAGCTCGCGGAGAGAAATGGTTGAATGTGGATCTGCATATTTTAAGACATCTTTTGAACACTTGTATGTGAGAGAGTGAGATTGAGAGAGAACGAGAGAAAGAGAGAGAGAGAGAGAGTACTGATTTGAGAATAGAGAGTTGAGTTGAAACGCGACGGTAATATCCTTCACTCGAGAGAACATGGTACACACTTTTATTCACATACGTGCGACGATACACATCATACTGTATATTTTATGTAAGGCTTTAAATGTTTCATCAAATAACTCTATTATATTATAATATATCTATATATTTGTATCGATCGTTTTCCCTATCCTGATCATTTGTTTAGGTCCGGAAGTATTTGTAGCGTGTCTGTAATTAATACCCGGCGTACTAAGGAGCTTTGTAATATTTTCTCAATCGGTCTTGGTTGCCAGCGGAAGTGTCTAGAATGCGCTGTTACTATTTACAATTATATTTCTCATATTAACCCCTTGCCTTACAATTTATTTTACGATTTCAGTGATTAAAACCTTTTTTGTAATTCTCTTTTTCCTAAAAAAGGAGAAACTTTATATCTATTGTAGGCCTATATGTTCCCCAATACCTGTACATTAACAAAACCAAAATAGAATTTTATTGTGATTTAAAGGAAATTAATAGCATATATATTTATTAGACTATGTTCGGAATCTTCATCACGAGTCTGACACGATATTGTAAGGCAAGGGGTTAAAGCACAAACCCCCAGGGTGTTCATGCTGTTATCGATACAATTCTTGAAAATGAATGATTATAGGAAGGGGAAGAGCACTTAGCAGACGTCCTTCTCAATTCTGCCAGTCGTTTGCAAGAAACGTTATACCAATATGAACATTCTGCACACGATAATATTGTCTAAATAATAATGTTCTCTACACCGTGTTCATGGAAATCGACAATGAGACTGTGAGCAAGACTGCTTTGAAACTTCGTGTAATCGCTAGGCCTAGCAAGTCATTACAATGTAATTCATCAATTATCCTATTGGAAAATTCAACGAACCGGGTCTTAGTTATAGACTTTCCTTCGAATCTCTGCCCTGTGGTCTGGTGCGGAATCATCCCTGCACCGTTTATTGTACCGACCACCACATCTCTGTAAAACTTTATAACTTGTTCTCTGTCCCTGAAAATCAAGAAGGCTGAAACATTTCAGTACTTATTTGTGGAGTCGCTTGAGGGACGCAATTCAACCGGGATAAAGCAATAGAGTTCCAGAGATTATAGTTGAATCACTTACAACAAAACTCACCATCTTCATATACATACGTGCAGCTCAGAAATGTGTATTAAAAGTTTTCATGTACAGGGTGTCACAATGTTATATGTCGCGGATCCCATAGCGCGATTCTACATCCTCCATTTAGTCGAAAATGACATAAGGAATCCCCCGAAAAATTGACCTTGAACGTGAAAAACAAGGTTAACAAAGACATTTTTTTTTTAAATCTCACATTTTAAAAAAAATTTTGGTTTTTTTACCTTGTTTTTCACGTTCGAGGTTAATTTTGCGGGGGGTTTCTCATACAATTTTCGAATTAAATCGGGGGGTGTATAATTGCGCTACGGTGTCCGCGACATATGATTTTAGGACACCCTAGTAGAATTCTAATTTCGATCAAAACTGCCATGCGTTGCCATTCGCGTATGCGTTGTTAATCAATTTATACTTTAAAATGAATATAACACATTTCTGTGCTTTCCAGTGAATAGCATCAGTTCAGATACAATCTAACAAAGGATTTATCGATAACAAGACCAATCAAATCATTCCGCTCTTTTTTTACCTTTTTTAGAAAAATCTTTCTTTACGTTTTTTCGTTCGTGAAGGCCTGCATCGTGGGAGAACAGGACGTACAGTTTGACAACGTGATACATCATATAATTATGTGTAAAATTGTAAAATTCGTCTCGGAGGTCCGGGCGAAAAGCCATCTGTTTTCTTTAGCCACGAAAAAATACTCCTGGGGCCCTCGAAGGGTGCTCGTGAAGGAAAACAAAAACATTTTTCGCCCGTTCTCCGGAAGCTCGATATATAGATTGTATTTTTGGCTTATTATTGTAAGACTGACTATGTTGCTATATTAAAGATTGCTTCGAAAACAACATTGCTTATGCCTGTTTACGATTCCCTAAATCTTCCAAAAGCTCCCTATCAAATATTTTCTTCATTTTCTTTTTCGTAAATGAAGAGAATCCGTTAACACTCCCAAGAAAGAGAAGTAAAAAGAAACCAGGTGGATAAAATGTTTTCTTTATTGTTTACTTGTATAAAGGTTATAAAACTTAAAAATATATTTAACACACGTTAAATGCTGTTCTCTCTTGACTAACTTAAATATATTTTCGGACGGATTACGCAAACGAGGAACAGCGCTTTACAAAGATTATGTTCATGAATAATTTAACATGCAACTAAGTATACACTGATTCCCACTTTGCACCAAAGTACTTCGCTCACGTTTGGTCTTTGTATAAGATAAACATAATCGTAACTTTGTACATATTTATGGACGGCGTTAATGGAATCGAAAGAAATTTTCGATTTCGTTGTGTTCAATTTTTTTGCTAGCCTACACCAAACTCCTGTGTTCGGAAGTATCGCATTAAAACAACTACAAATGATATTACCAGCACGAAACCTGTCGGCGTGGCTAACAATGCGGCAGTGTTGAAGATGGGACAGTAAGGGCACTGAGAGCTACCACAGACTTCGCAAATATTCAACGTGTACGTAGGCAAAGCGTCGAATATCGTTTCGTTGAATCGTTCTGAAACATCATTTAAAAAAAAAATATTCATTCTACTGCAATACAAGTGACGGGCTAGGAAACGGTTACAGGTACTCACCTGGCGAATAGTAATCGTAAACTCTGATGGGCAGGAACCGCGACATGTTTGCAACCGGAAACCATCTTTCTATAGTGAAGTTGACGCACGTTTCCTCTTGATCCAGATAATCGAAGTAGAAGAGAACCTTCTTTTCTTGGAATCTCGCTCTCTGAAGGTTCCTCACTTGTCTCGAGAGAATGTATCTGTCCAAGGTTTGCTGTTGAATGATGTAACCCGTTGGTATGGCTACATCCAGCACTGCCATTCCAGAGCGCGATGATTCATTTGTGTTTGTCCACCTGTGAACGAGACAGATGCATTACTAAATCCAGGGACATATACCGGTATTTTTCGGTTATTTCTTCCTAACCATTACTAACTTCCGGTATATTTTCATATATTTACCGGTAATAATTTCGGTCTTTCCATTGTATAGGATACATTAACTGCTTCACGATCATAAACGAGATATTTCGCGACTCACATGTCTTATTAAGAGGGTAGACTCGTTTCCAGAATTGCAAGGGTGCGGGATACGCCTTCTCATTTCTCGATAATACAAAGATGGGGGTTTTCAGTAGTGAAAAGCGCTAGCTAAAAGATCAATCTAGGCCGCAATCGCCCTCAAAAGTCCTATTTTTACGTGTTTACGTACGAGGCGTAATTTGCATTATTCGGAAGCATGTAGCTGTCGCAGCTTTATGAAAATAGCTACATGCAAGCAACTTACGCTGCCGAATAATGCAAATTACGCGTAGATCGATCTTTCATCTAGCGTTTTTGTCTACTAAAAAACCTTCGTATTATCGAAAAATGATAACGAGCATTCCGCACCCTTGTAATCCTGGAAAAACGAGTCTACCCCCTTAAGTGCCTGTTACTAATACGGTTAAAACTAGCAAGCCAACACGTAAACAGAGATAGTTTACCTCTGACAACTGAGATACGATATGTGAGACTGATTTCTGCCATGGAAGTTAGCTCTGGTGACTAATTCGAACGACTTGATCGGTGGCTGGGTCTGGAATTTAGCGATGTCCACGTTGTACTGCACTGACATCTGCAAAATCGCGTAACCAGCACCTTTTGCTTGTACCTTCACTGTTCCCCATGCTTCCGGTATCTAGTACAACAAGAAATCAAATCTAGTACAACATGAAATGACCGACAATCAGTGAAAATTCATGTTTTATGGTTAGTACCTCTATCGTTTGAAGCCTTGCTAGATTCTTGTCGTTAACAAACAACGTTTTCGTTTGTCCAGGAAGAGCTGTGGCTTCCACGGTAATACTAAGCGAACTAACATCCCTGATTCTTGTCCTGACTGTATAATCCATCAGAGCTTTCATAGCCCACGCTGTATCTTGCGTAGATGCCCAACCGCCGTCCGTTAATCTTTGGGAATTCAGCCACTTCACAATAGGCTCTATCATAGTCTCTTGTCTCGCAACGTGCACCAGAAGAGCGTATGCAGTAGTTTCAATGTTCTCGGAGTCATACGTGTATGGTAAACGTGGAAGGAGGAATGGTTTCTGATTCTCCAATTTATACGGAGGAGGTGGAATTTGTTCTCTACCCCAGTATGTTAAGTCGCCTTCTCTACGGGCGTGCCTGGACAAGATATTGTAAGCCTGTCCTGCGATGGAAGCTTTGGCCAACAACAAAGCATAGGCAACTATGGCTATTTCGTACGGCTTTCCACGTTCCTCCAAAAGCTTCAAGTTCCTTTCCAGCCATCTCACTGCATTGGCAGAACTAACTGCGACCTGGGTACCCAGGCCCTCCGGTAAATCTTTGACGCTTTGCAATGTAATGAGAACGTGAGCTGTTAAAGTAATATTCCTGTGTGATATTATATCCCCTTCGTAGTTCAGAGAGCTGTTCATCTTCCTATCTGATAGCCATGTTACTTCGTAGAACGATCCATCTTGCGTTTGATGTCTCAATAACCAAGACACTGCCTGAGCTATGACGTCAGGATCTATGTACAAATAATTCTCCCATTCGTAGAACCGAGCTTCTTGTAGAACACGGGCGCAATATGCTGTCAGCCACACGCTTGGCGAGGACTGATTCCAATCGCTTCTGAACAAACTGAACGATCCATCACGGTTCATGAACGAGAGTTGTCGTTGGTAACCTATATTCATGTAATAAAAGCTCTCCTTCTCCTGTGTCCTGTTACGTTGGTTGATCAACCGCATGTACAAAGTTGTATACAAGTTCGCTGCGAAACTGAACATGTTCTGCTCAGCGCAGTCCATGGGTAGGTTCATCAGGCTGGTTGCATTGACTGGCATCGTAGGGAATATTGGGCCGACGACGTCTCCGACGACGCTGATGACTGCCTTGTTCGAGCCAAATACATAGTAGCGATTCTCATCGTAAGGGATGATAGGAGTTTCGGTAATGTTAACGTGCATGTACTGGAACACATAGGCACGGTTACTAAGGTCAAGCAGAATCGACTGATGACGATACTGCGGTACGCCGTCAGCTTCCACGTGTAAGGTACGAGTAACCGAGTCCCTTCCGATTACAGTTGTAGCATAAATATGCACTTTGATGTCTCCAAGTCTGACGGGTACAATGGGTAAGTAGACGATCGACGCATCCTGCGCGGGGATCCAAACAAAGAACTGATGCTCGCCGAAGGACGTGCGCGGTTTGTAAGATTGCACGATGCCGTTGTCTTCTACATGAACGAATTTATAATCTCTAGAGTCTGCCAGAACTATCACAGCTTCTATATTGTGCCGTAAGTAATTGAACACGGAAACCCGAACACCAATTTGTTCCCCTTGCTTGCTGTGAGAAGGCATTTCCACGTTTATGTAAAACGGTAGAACACCTACATAGTCGATGGCTTTTGGTAACATACCGAAACCCATGCTCGGCGACATACCAAACGCCGTGATCATCCAATGAACCGGTCTCCTCGGTACATCTATGTTGAAGATGTGTCTACCATGCGGGCCAATGTTAATATCTTTCCATAGCCACACATTCTCGTACAATCTTTGTATCCTGTTGTACCGCCACTTTCTGAAGTGTGCTATGTCGGTAATGTTCCTGAACTCGCAGGTTGCTTCGTCTGTGCCATCTTCACAGTCGAGTATTCCGTCGCAAGTCTTATCCAGTCTGTAACATCTACCAGAGAGACATTCTCCGTATCCTTGAGTTCGATTACAATTATCAGGTCGTCGATACACGAAAGCATCTGTGAACACTACCAATCCTATGTAGTCGAAAGTTCTGTTTGCATCTATACCGAACGTTGAAGATGGATAGTAGACAACCTCGTCTGGATCGCCGTCGTGGTACAACCAAATGTGACTGTGGGTACCATTAGTATCTTCGTCGAAATGTGCCATTTTAGTGATAACAGTAGCGTAAGATAACTCGTTACCAGCCTGCATGGTGAAGAAGGATCGGTCTACGCCCGACAAGGCAACATAAGCGCCTGGTTCTCCGTAAATGGCAACTTCGACATTCTCGCCAGTTCTGGCTTTCTTGTTATTGATGAATATAGTGAAGTTATTGCGGGAAATGCCGTTCACAGGGAATGTTAAAGAGTCTGCTACCACATTGGCATATTGTCCGATCTCATATACCACTATAGTGGCAACAGGAGCCATTTCCGCGCTCAGCGGAACGGCAAACGTTTTGATGTTGTGTTGCATGGTGTCTTGACCGGTTAAAAGAATGCTACCTTTCGCCATGATTATGTAGTTAAAGGTGTCGATGTAGAAATTCGTTTGGACATGGAACACCATATACTCTCCAACCTTAGGCTTCTCGGTAGACGTGGAGATTTTGATATGCTGCTGATTCGGAGATTCATGTGCTAACAACAATAACTCTGCCTGAGTTCTATATCCTTCGCCGTCTGTGAAATAAGCGTAAACCCTCATGGAAGAAATATCGCTCAATATTTGTTGAGCTTGTTCCACGTTGTGCTCGAGTCCAAGCAGCTTTCTCAAGTCAATTTTCATAGACCAGATTCCTTCGTGCTCCGACGAAGGCTGCAAATATTGATTCTCCATGGTTCGACGACCACCTGTTCTCATTTCGATGTCCGCCCGAATTTCCATCACTGCTCCCATCAACTGCGATTTCTTCAGCATAGTATTATCGTGGAAGGACGCCACCAGATTCACCGAGAATGGCATCGATGGCTTGAAAACCTGTGGCGTTCCCCCTAAAAATCTGATCTTTGTAGTAGAATTGAAAATACGAGCTGTGGAATATCCCGTAATTATCTCTTCTAAGAATCTTTCTCCGACGGTTGCGGTGACTGTAACTTCCACACCGCTCGAAGACGGCACAAAAGTTAATAATTCAGACATGGGATATCGAAAATGGTACGTTCCATTGAAAAATCTTAAAACAGGAACTTTTTGGTCAGAATAAGACGATACGCTTAGCCACGACGGATAATATTCGTCGAAGAAGAAATATCTTTCGGTAACTTCGCCACCATACTCCGTGTGAATTCTATCTAACGATCTGAAGCTTGCTTTCAAAGTCAGATTTCCTTTTGCGGGTGCTCCACTGGTATAATTAGCTTGAACTATACCATATATAAAAGGATCATTGTCGAAGAAGAACGCTGGCATTGTAACATTTACTTCGAAACGTGTCTGGTAATATTCTTCAACCTGGAATGTTTTCTCCTCAACTTGATTTTGCGCGATCACCTGTATAATCCATTCTCCGAAAACAGGCTGATCCGATAGTTGATAAGACAAGGACACTGTGCCCAAGTTGCTTTGTCTACTCAACCATCTCCTCATTATTCTTCTATTCGGATCCAACATGTACACATCGATTGGATTGTTAAATGCTTTCAGCTCTGTATTTATGGGTATAGTCCTGAACCGTATCGTTTCTCCCTGCATGTACAGAGGCTTATCCAATTGAATGAAAATCGTCATTGATCTTAGGGAGAATGTGAGCTTAGTTTCGTTCAGAAACGCTTGACCACCTGTCAAGCTGTTGTACGTTCCTTCAACTCTTAGCCTATATTCCCCTCCAACAGAAGTTTGCGGCATTTTCATCATCAGGGTTTCTGGAATACCTTCTTTCACCTCTTGATGATCTGCCGCGACCTCGACTCCATTTCTTTGGATGGATGTACGTACCACCATTGGTAGCGGACTGTGCAATACATTTACGTCCACCTTATATATCTGACCTGGTCTGACCATTCTCGAGGCAACTATGAAATATGAACTAAAAGGAAAAATTATCTTTAGAAGATGTTACATTACAATAATATTATAAAAAAATGTTATTTATGACACACTGAAAATTCACGCGGCAATCAACATGTTAAGCCTTTGCACTCCGAATTATTTTTCAATTTTGTTGCCAACAACTCCCTACTATTTTAAGTGTTTCATTCGAAATTCACTTCAAAGGACAGTTTCTTGACTCCTACTTACTTTGAACAATTTTTTTTACTAATTATATTAAATATAGTTCTCGAACTTTGTTGCAATTTATATTTGTGGAACTTATATTTGTTTTTAACTAATAAATACGACTTAAATAAATAAAGGAAGAACCAAATACAGTAAAGTCGCGATCTATCTCCCTGAGGATCTTCACGATCACTGTCTCTTCGCCTACCCCTTCCACTGGGGGGTATCCCCGCGAGGGGCCGAGAAGCTCGAGCTGCCGCGCGATCCCTTTGCTCGGAACAGGTGATGGGAGCTTGTAGATCGCGACTTTACTGTACAGTTTAAAAAAACACGTTTCATTTATATGTCCTTTTCTCCGATGTCGAATCGCACTCGAAAAAGAAGTGTAAAGGGTTAATTCGATTTTTAAATTGGTCGACGCTGGTCTTCTCTGTGACCAATGCGACAATTAGGTCGACCATTGTAAACAAATGCAAGGTGCATAGGATATGATCGGAACAATGAATCATCTAATTAACACGGTACTTCGTCATTGTACTCACGCCTCTTTTATAATAATACTGTCTATGGAGTTTCCAGAGTTCCGTGATCCCATTCCAGTTGGATCTCTGTCGTCAAAACGGTTCCAAGGAATGCGCGTCGATTCATTTGGTTCCTGCGAGAACTGCCCGTTCCCGCAAGCGAAGGTTAACACCAAAATAAAGATCCACATTTTCTACAACACGGAACGATTAAATATTCGTAACGGTCCATGGACACTGAGAACTGTTGTCGCTTCGCATGAAACGACGTCGAAAGGGAAACCGTTTCCCTGTTAATTGCGAATAAAATTAACGGTCAACGCCCAAAATACGCGTTCACCGACTAGCATCATACAGCATTTCTCACCTACAGGCCACCTATCTCAGCGAGCTTGTACTTTTTCTTTTCCTCGATCAAATCCTCATATCAAAACAGATCACCATCAACGCAGACACGTGCATTTAAGAAATGTACGAGGACGCTTCCGCGAGAAAACGAAAAGGAATTTGTTCGGACCTGTTGAATGCACTGCAGAAAGATCTCATGATTGAAAGGAGTGGTCACCTCGTACACACTCCACTCCACTGTATTTGGTTCGACACAGAAAGTGAATTAGACGCGCACGCGAGGGAAGAGGGAAAGCTATCAAAGCGACATCTTTAGAGACCGCCTATGCACTACACAACAAATATTGTCACAGCCTACTCTATTTAGGGCTGTGGCAGGCTGTGGTCAGAGACCAGTCAGAGACCTAAAGGACGGTGCCTAGTTCTGCGGGGTTGAAGCGAAAGACGGAAGGGAAGTTGACATCTAAAACGTCTTTCAGCCATCTTGGAAGGCGAACCTGATGCTGCCATCTATGTCATGTCGCGGTAAATTTTAAAGTTACACGCTTACATTACCTTTTATATCTGTAAATTATAGATTGACTTTGTCTCTATGCGTTAAATTGTTTTATAAATGTTATATAATAAATGATACGAAATGTAATGTATCGGATTAATAAAAACAAAATATTTTTAGTTGCCAGAAAATAATACTAGTTTATTATAATATTGCCTTTTGATTATTAAGATTTCAATTTTACCCGCACCAGATCCTCGTGTCAATTTTCACATTTTTCACGTAAAGAAAACAAAATTAACAGCATTCCTTTCCTATGCAAATGTTACCAGGGCACGAAACATTTGTACATCCGATTTGTTCCGAAAACGGCTCCTTGTCGACCAAGAATTCTGGTCGAACAGGTGTGATGTCGGTAAAACCTTTTCGTCGCGCCTTGTCTACATCGAATTCCTTCTCTTCAATGTTAGTGACCGGGATTTTCACTGGGTAATTCAAGGGAATCACCTCGGGAGTGAAGCCATCTCTTCTGGACAGCTCTCTGCAGACGAACGCGACGCCTGCTATGTTGATAGGTCTCGGAGGCGTATCCAGTTCGCTTTGTTCGAATTCTTTGTACGGTGAACAAAATCTAGAGCTTGCTTCCGCTGCTCTCCTGTCCTCCTCATCATCGTACAGCACCTTCGTGCACAGGAATTCATTGAACGAGCCTGGATTCTTGAAGAGCATCTTCTGTTCGAAGATGCAGAACGCATTAGTTGTGTACGTGCCGAAGCATGTCAGTCTTAAAAATATGTTTATGTAGCCAGATGGTTTTCCATCATCGTCCACGAGACCAAACGTATTGTCTATAGTGTATGACTTGGGAAGATGCTTGCTGTCGTTGCTCGACATCATCACGTAGTCGCAGAGGCAACCCGACATGGGAATCTTTGATCTTCCGAGAGGATGTTTCTTCACCTCCTCGGGGCATATGACGATCTTCTTTATTTTATAAACGTCCAACAGCGCAGGCTTTGCACGCAGTTTCTCCACCAATTCGCCGGCAACTCTGGTGAAAACGTATATCTTTCCAGCATTGAAGTAGACATTGCGGAATCCAGACTCGCGAGACGTTTCTTTACCCCTGTCCGGTTTGGTCAACATGAAACTAGTTTGAAAAATTCGAAACAATGGCATGTCTGGGAATTGCATATCGACACCCAGGCTGCCTGGATCGATTCCGTGCAGCTTCTCGGCGTGCAAACTGACGTAGCTTACGAAAACTTCCAGGATGTACAATTTCTCATCCTTCTCGGAAGTACAGTGGTGGCTCATGGTAGCAGGATGGCTTTTGTTCAATGTTCAGGGATAGCAAATACGATGGTTCGAGGAAATGATCTGGTAGAAACTTGAATTTCCACAGTAAAATTGGCCGAAACGATAGATTTCTTTGGAAGAACAATTGAATTCGTTTGGAAGATGCACATTTGAAATTGCCGCGTTTTTCTTCGTTCAGCAGGATTCAAACAATGCGGGCGAAATAAAGTGTCTTTTGAAAACGTATTTGATAGATGCAGGCGATACAGACGTTTTATTATATTGTACAGATATTATACATACGTACTGTGTGTCTTTTTTTATACTGTAATATCAAAATATTTTGACCGAGTCAAATTCATATTTATACAGGATGTGACTTTTATACACATTGCCATTTTAATGATCTAATGATATATTTTTTGCACGCATACTGATCATTAATATATTAAGATACACAATTCGATGATGATACTCATAATTAGATTGCGGATCTTTATGCATTTATGGCAAAATTGAGTAGATGAAAATCATAATTGTTGTAAAATTAAAAAATTGAAGATGTCAATATATGATTTCTCCTTTATTAAAATCATTATGGGAAGAACCAACATTCAATTTAGTTTCTATTTCTTGCAATCGATGCAGACAATTTTTATTTTGCATAAAGATCGGCGGTCTACTCATAATACATTATATTTCTGATGATTACTACTGAGGATATATTGCAGCCTATGCACAGTAGTGAATAGCTGATTCTTCTCAGAACGTTTCCATTTACAATTACTTATTATATATTACAATTTACTTGCTATAAATTTTAACTAAAAAACAAAACATGTGAGCAAGAGAGTAATGTGTTGTAAATATAATGAACAAATAATAAAGTTGTTCTCAAAACAATTGTACTATTACTTTCACACAAGTATATGTCAGTGTAAAAGCATTGAAATAAATTCTTTCTATGTGATATAGTCTAATCTTATATTCCAAGAACATGTGTGGCAATTATTTAGAATATATGATTTCCCCTATTCGTTCTTGATGGTGTAGAACAGAACATATTTTTCATATTCTCTTTCCAGTCGGATAGATGTAATTCGTCATCGGTTAATAAAATTCGTTCACCGCAATAAATATTTTGCTTCACCGGAGTGGTGTTACAGCTGTTTGTCATATTCACTGTACTACTCATATTATACGTGTGATAACCGGTGTCTTGTACAGAGTGCGAAACACTTTGTTGATCAGACATACCTAATTTAGTAAATGTGTGAATATCGTTTCGATCTTTCGAAGAAAACTCTCTATCCTCAGTCTCAAAATTCCTTTCGATATAGGTCGAACTTCTCACGACGATTTTCGTCTTAGGTGAATCGCTATCTTCTCTACACTCGGAACTATTGTCGAAATTTGAAAATCTGTGGATTTCGTAGTCTGTCGTCGGTGCCTTAACTTTGTCATGGGATATATCTAGAATATTGGAAAACAAAATTAAATAGTACCTCCAAATATATCTGTGCTTGCGAGGAAAAACGCTGCATGTCCCAATTTCAAAAAACTTGAGTTTATGCATTAATTGAGCTTTATAGTATAGGATTTACGTATTTACCATAAAAAAAGTCATGCAAACAAATTCGAAAGGCTCAAAAAAATAATGCAGTTTAACCAATGTCCTATGTTGAAGCATTCGTGATCAAAACTTTAAATGGCATTATCTCGAAAGTGAAAGTATGTGACATGCGGCGTTCTTCCTGACAACCACAGATATTGCGAAGCGTATCTAACAAAAATTTCATTAAAATAATGTTGCAAGATTACACAAGCACTTCTATTGATACACTAATATTTAATCGCATAATAATACCTAAAGAATTATCATTTGAGCATTCTTTATCATGCACACTGATTTGTTCCACACTCATTTCTGCGGAAAAATCTAATCGAACAACCGAACGACTTCGGGATTTTATACTTTCGCAAGACATGTTTCCTCCTCTGTGAATTGGCGATATATCGGGGGGAGATAAATAACCAGGCACAGTTTGGGACGCATTGTGACGATCATCTGAATCACGTGAAGGCTGTAAAACGGATTTTGTTAAATTATGCCAAACAATTAGGCCCATGAATAATTAAGAATTTTGATTTACCTTGAATGCAACTCCATTTATTATCATGCCACTTTGCATATGACCGGAAGACACAATAGGAGATCCATTTAATTGTACAGATGACAGAGATACAGAGGACTCGTCCTCATTTTCCATACAGTCGTTGTGATTGAAGAATAACTTCCGTCTCAAAGAATTGTTGCTCACGTTCGCGTCGTCGCTCTCAGCATTTTGCTCCTAAGAGAATGAAAGAAATGAATTTCAGCAAAGAACTCTATGTATTATGTTTAAATGAATTCTAAACGCAATCATTTACTTGAGTGAATGTAAGGTAAGGTTTCAAAGCGTCTTCAACATGCGGTGGTAGTTGAGGCGGCAATGATAATACTGTTTGGCTCCAACCTGAAAAAATATGAAAGTTAAATTATGGGAAGGTGGTGTGCAATGTTTATAGTAATTACCATCTTTCTTCAATTTCGAAGATACTGCATTCGTGTCACTACACACTCTGGTTGGAGTGTCTGTTTTAATTTTAATTCTACCATCTTTTTTCTTTATGTTCCACGGACTTGGAATAATTTGATTCTCTTTAAAAAATCGATCGATAGCTGCCTGAGCTTTTACCTCAGTCTCCGAATCGACAGTGTGTATTTGTTGCTCAGGAAATTCTTCTATACAAGCTGGCTTCATCGTAGCCAATTCGTCCACGCTCCATGCAAAATCTGGAGATTGCTGGGACGGACTTGAAACCTATATAAACAATACTATGTACAAATGCTGGACATCGATTGAACAGATTGGTGTTATGAAGAATGTTCAGTAGAAAAAATTCTGAAAGACTACCTGAGCGAACACTGTTGGGCTAATTACAGAAAAATGCAGTCTACTAGTTAAATCAGTCTCAAATGGATTTCTTGCCATAAATTTTGTCAGACCTGACGGTGGAGTAATATGACTAGGAAGTACACTAAAACAACTGATGTTATTTTGATATGTTGCCTGCTTCGAGATTGACTTATACTGTTTCACAGGAGTCTTATACACTATAGGACTCCTTGTTCCTACGCCGTCGCATTTCATTTCATTCTTAATCGGCGTTGTCCACTTTAGTTGATCCATTTCAATGTAACTAGAAAAACAAGATTTTTAGAATAGAGAATACAAATAAAACAAGAATGAACGAGTGAGAAAAATGTCACACTAGAATTATGTTCAATCTATTCGAAAAAGTAGTGATAATTCGAATATTTTCGACAAGAATCCAAATCAGAGTCACGTACTTTAATGCTGACTGAAAATATTATGTTTTCTGTAGAACATTTTATTAGTTCTGCAATAGGTATCTTCGTTTTTCAAGTAGCTAAGAAAATAATGATTTTAATTTATAAAAATAAGAAAAACTAAATTGTTTAGAATGCTTACGTTCACTGCCGACAATATTGTAACGTCTTCTACCTCCTCGTCCTTTCAACTTATGACCGTTACCGCGCAAAATAAATTTTATGGAGTTTTTTATTCGATTATCAGTTTTACTTTACGGGCAACGATCGATCACCATGAGAATTACAATTTCATAATTCAGCAATTTGTTTACAAATTTGAATTATTTTGAACCAACGAACTGTAATCACGTGACCATGTCACAGATCATACGTCAAATGATGAACTCATGAACTGTTCATTTCGGTGGTCGAAAGCCGATTAGCCGAAACCGGTTGAAACGTCGGTTTCATTCTTATTGGCTGCTGAGATTAATTTTATATGGACCTACTAGGAACATTGTCGTAAATATTTTAAGTTATTCTCATTTGCCAAGGAACCTTTGTATTATACAAACTTCGATAAATTAATATTCTTTTTATATTCGAGTGTAAGCGCGTCAGATAATGATTCTAATTCTTACCAGAGAGGATATGAGAGTGCTCACGCTCGGGTCTGAGTTGCCACCACTTTTTGGCACGCTCAGGCTTAGCACGGAACAGCTCCTATGCGTACGGTAGAGCCCACTTTTAC
>CM052311.1:21147099-21180175 GCA_028455605.1 Lasioglossum malachurum | reverse complement strand
ACGAAGTAGTATCTCGTTGGCGATAGTGTTATAAGGCAATTACAGAACGGGTAATGTCAGCATTCTACTATATCATTCTTCTTCTACTTGACGACAAGTATCTGGTCGGTGGTGGAACTTTTAGCGGTGTGGTATATCAGATCACTGTAAGCTCCACGTTATCCCCGCGCCCAGTCGCGCCCGGTTACTGGTCTCACTGAATAGCACAGGGGCTGGCAGTCTTTAATAGTATCTCGTCGGTGGCTGGGCCAATAACGAAAGTTTAAAATATGTGTTTGGTAAGCTTGTATAAATCATGGAAAATTGCAATTTTTATTCGGAGACGTCGAATAAATCCTCGGACAATTTCACAAATAAAACCACTATGCACAGTCCAAATTCTATCGGCTTGTATCACTTTCATGAAAAAATTATGAAAAATAAACAAGATCTGCAATTTACTTATTGTTAGTGGTTTTATGCCGATATACCTGGCTGGCCGTCGGGTGCTGTGCTTCGATTGAGACCAACTTTTCTCGCGCATGCGCGAGAGATGCGCAATAGATGCTAATCTATTATGTATAAAAATCTCAGAAGTGTCCGTTTGCTGGAACAGTGTCAAAAAAAATAAAGTATGCCGGCATATGGGAAGGATGCGGGAGTGGGAAATCCGCTCTTCCGTGCGCATAGGAGCTGATCCAGGCTAAGCGTCCGCTCTACCGTACGCATAGGAGCTGATCCAGGCTAAGATTTTGTGTGGGGGCAGCACTATACCGGAGGCATCGAAAACCCGGGCGTGAGCACTCTCATATCCTCTCTGCTCTTACAATCGACCAATCATCTTCCCGCATCATCGCACGCGTTGTCGCTATTGGCCAAAGAAGCGTCTTACAAATAAGGAATACACTTTAGCAATTTGTTGTATTGATTTAAAAAACTTGTTTTACCATTTAAATTGAATTTACAATAATATTAATGATTAGAACTATTAGATTATTTGAATGTTAAATCAGATTTGTCGAGGACTATTTAGGCTGGGACGGCTGGGACGGCTGGGACGGCTGGGACTATTGCCAACCCCTCAAAGAGAACTTGTAAATCATTGTAAATCTAAAAACGAATCGCGACAGTATGTTGTGGATGTTGTGTTTCGTGTTATAAATGTTTTTACTACGTAATATTTTTAATAAAATATTTCACGAATGTCGCGCATCATTTTGTACTGGGTTGACGACCTACTGCAGTCATTAATACAGATAATTAATTATTTTGTGGAATTGTTAGGAATGTCCTTAACCTAAAAAGTAGTGATTTAACTCTTCGCATATATACACATAAGAGACAAACACATCAGCTGTCGTTTGTAACAGCTGTGAAAATAATACAGATTTTTAAAAAATACACCGTGTGACAAGTAGCATGATATTAACACTTAATTTTAAAATTGTCTACATGGCCTACACTTCGTAGCATAATTTACGAGCGATCTGATGCAAAGTTTGACATTAAGAAATATGCGCTATAATAACCGTGTTTAGTGGATTGTAAAAGTATATTTTTTTTAAATACTTGAAACAGGTATTTGAAAATTTTAGACAAATGCAATTACTACAAACATATAAACGCTAATAATGCAATTATTACCAAGACTGAACATATTTATTAACAATTAGAACCCCATACATATTTTTATATATTATTTATATTGTTGCAGATAATATAGCAAAAATGGTGGCCGGTCCTACAGAACACGGGATACAGGCAGATGTAATATTTGTAATTGAAGGTACAGCCGTTAACGGAGCGTACCTCAATGATCTCAGAACTAATTACCTTGGTCCAACGCTTGAGTATGTTCCAAACCGTATACTTATATTTTTATGCTTTGGTTCAGAAAATATTCCTCTACTTATTTATTAAATCTATTGATCAATATATATAATTTCTGTATTTTACAGATATTTCAATCAGGGTCCTATCGAAGATAGAGAATATGTATCTGAGGTAAAATAATGATTAGACTACGGGTCTTTATGCAAAATAAAAATTACAAGAAATAGAAACCAGATTGGATATTATTTTTTCCCTTGATGATTTTAATAGAGGAGAAATCATGTATTGACATCTTCAATTTTTTAAATTTTCCAACAATTTTGAATTTCATCTACTCAATTTTTCCATAAATGCATAAGGGTCTAATAATGATCGATCGAATCTCTGATTGTAAAATATATAATTAATCAAATTTCCATTTTACTTCAGAATAGTGCAACATTGTATGGTATAGTGGTATACCATGCTGCAGACTGTTTGCCAGCACCTTGTACAGAAACTTTTGGACCGTACGCTAATCCTCACAAGTTACAACTTGTTCTAGACAAGTTAGAGTAAGTTATGACACGTATTTGCAATTTCTTTAGTAGCAGTCTCTTGATTTATAAAATTTTTCTATACAACCAGGATGGTTGGCGGAAAGGGTGAGTCTTATGCAAATATTGGAGAAGGTCTTGCCACTGGATTACAATGCTTCGAGGACTTACAGTTACGACGTGAACCAAATACAGCATCGCAGAAACATTGCGTTCTTATTTGTAATTCTCCACCTTATCAGACGGTGATTCAAGAGTCTTATAAATTTGCTGGTCATACTATAGAACAATTGGCTTCTCTGTATCAAGAGGTATGTAGTTGCAAATAATTTCAATAGAAAAACGTAATTCTATAATGGATCTTGTTTGTTACAGAGGAACATTAATCTTTCAATATTGTCACCCAGAAAGATACCTGCATTGTTTAAAATGTTCGAAAAAGCTGGAGGCGACTTGCAGTCGTCCCAAACGAAAAATTACGCTAAAGATCCACGACATTTAGTGTTACTACGTAATTACAATTTGAAAGAAAGACCTGTTAGTCCTCCAATTGGCGGACCTGTTCACACGAATCCAGGCACAGCTGCTCAAATCCCATTAAGTCCATTGCAGAGCAACGACAGTCCAAATACGAATCAAGTTCAACAAAATATTGCTCAGCCAACCCAACCGCAAGGTCCTCAGTTCAGAAATCAAACACCTCAAAATATTACTCCTGTTCATCAGACAGTGGTACCAATTCCGGCAGCCATGAACACCGGAAGACCACCCTATAATCCTCAAATATCTGCTCCGCCAACTTATCACCCACCAGGACCAGCAAGGCCACCCCAAAGGTGGAGATCTTTCGTACCGCAGGTATCCAGTGGAGCCGCGAATTCTCAAAGCAGTGCTCTGATAGCACAGTTAAATCAGCCTCCTTCGTTGGGCCTTAACGTAGCACCATTCCAAAGAATGGACGGTAATAACGGTTTTATAATTTTCGTATTAATTAGAGGTGTACGAGAGAACCTGTAAATTTCGAAATTCTCGAACATATGGGGTTACCTGGAGTTTTCAGGATTCCTGAGAATATTTGGCATACCCCAGTACTCAGTAATGTCCGACTTAAAGTGGTTAAAGTGTTAAGGTTCTTGAATATATCGGGAATCTCGAAAATTCTCTCTTCAACCATAATATCAAAATTTACCCTTAGTTAATGCTGAATCACCCTATATAGTACTGACATTGTAATACGCATTCTCAGTAGCCAACACCAACGTGATGGCTGCCAATGCACAACAACAACAGCAGCAACAACAACAACAGCAGCAACTTACACAGCAGCAGCAGCACGCGAGAATAGCCATGCAATTACAGCAGCAGCAACAGCAACAACAACAACAACAGCAAAATGTACAACAGCAATCTTCGATGCCGTTGTCAGCTCAGCAAAGTCATGGACAGGGTGCACCGCAACTTACAGTATCGTGTGTCAGTCAATCCGTGCCAACTCAAGTTCCGCAAACAGTAACCGCTTCGCAAACGCAGTCATCGGTGTCGTCGGTTAGTCAGCAACAGCAAGTTCCACATTCTCAAGCGCAGGGTAACATATCCAGTGGAGCTGGTCAACAGATTTCAGCACCGAGAGAAAGACATACAATATGGCATGGTGTGATCGAGTGGGTTGAGAAAGCTAAAGCACCTGCGGACACGCAGAAGCAAACTAGACATCTACCTTGTCACGTTTCTGCAAACTCTAAGGACGGCGACCCTGAATTGTAAGTTCGTTTTAGGAATAAATAGACGATCATTTCATCGATAAGCATTCCACTACTGAATTGATTTATAGGAAAGCGGACACCTGGCCACAGAAGTTACTTATGCAACTGATGCCTAAACATTTGATAGGCAATATTGGCGGATCTTATTTGAAGAATTCTAAGTCTGTACTGTTCCATCCGACACAATGCGATGCACTAGAATCCTTGACTAAAGTTATGGGTTCCGGATTTGTCAGTATTCTATTTATTTATTTTGGCTACACATTTGTTTGGACAGCTACTGAGACGGTAATCATATTACAGGCAGGTTGTGTTCACTTCAACTTTCCTGGACCACCGTCAACCTGTGACATAAAAGTACTTATTCTCCTATACACCGCTGAGAAGAGAACATATTTGGGATTCATTCCAAACGATCAGGCAGGCTTCGTGGACCGTCTTCGGAAAGTAATTCAACAGCAGAAAACATCTCACGCCTCCATGAGACAAGGACAAGTAAGTATAAATTTCGATATGGGTAATTAACGATCTACAAAAAATAGAAATATATTAATTAAATATCATAGGGCGGACCTGCACAAGGAAATGCAATAACCGGACCAATGCCCACTACGGGCACGTCGCAAGGTGGCATTCTGATGTCCCAAACGAACACAATGGCAATGGGAGGCGGTCAGATAACTCAAAATGTCGTTCCTACGAACGCTCCGCAACAAACATTGACTTCGTCTGCTGGGCCGCAAAATCAAATCAGTATGCAGGTCAGGGGCACCATAAAAGTGAGAACAATTTATTACTTGTTTTGTGTATTCAGATTTAGAACTTTGTCATTAATGTATTGACAGCCTGGCCAAATAACTGGTCCTCAAGTTGCTCAACCTTCTGGCACAATGATAGGCCAGCAGAGGCCACCGTTCGATGATATAGAATTAGCTAGACATCAAAATCTGTTGAAGATTCAACACTTGAGGCAAACGCTAGAAGCTGCACAGCAACAGGAGGCACAATATAAGTCTCAGTTGGAAGTAAATGTAAATACAAAAAACTCTCAGCAAGATACAGTCGGGGACAATATTAAGCGGATATTCTTAAAAATCGTATAACTTGTTTAAAATTAGTCCAATGGACTCAAGATGTTAGACCGACTAGTTTGCTCGAGAATGAATAAACAAAGATTCGTTTAGATTGCAATTGGTAGGAATCATACCAAATTTTAAAAATGATGTTTTATCAAGTTTTTTATCTAAGCCTGTAATGATAATTTAAAAAATGCATTCTTAATTAAACAAGTTATGCGATTTTTAAGAGTGTCCACTTAATATTGTCATCGACTCTATAAAGATGGGTTTACATTTGTCCAGTTGCTAGTCATGAACATTCGATCGCTGGACTAGAATGCTACCGGACCAATGTAAACCTAGCTTTAACAAGAAGTATCGAACTCTAATATCATATGCAAAAATTTCTTTTGCAGATTCAACAAAATTTGGAAGTAGCGCAGCAACAAGAAATGCAGTATAAACAACAGCTGGAGGTGAAATGCTTTTAAAAATTATTCTATTGTGTACGTTGCTACTTGCAAAAGAGAGTAAACGGAAATTTATTTATAGGCTCAGCAAGCACAAAGGGCTCTTAATCCTGTTGGCATGGCCAATCAACAGGCAAACGCGCCAAGATTGATGCGTCCTGGTTCAAACATGGGTCTCAGACATTTACTGCAACAAGTATGATATCATAGATATTGAATTTAGATAAACAATATGTTGAATAATTGGTTTGGTTACATTTATTAACTTTTTTTATAGCCACAACCACCGTACAGGCAAGTACTTGGACTACAGCAACAAATAGTTGGAGCCAGAGGCCAAATGCCAACAAGGCCAATGGCTCCAGGTAATGCACAGAATCAACAATTCGAGGACGTCGGTAATTACGATTTTCTCGGATAAGCACTTTAGACAGTAAATACTTTTATAAACGGAACATTGTATTTTAAGTAAACCATTTACACTCGTGTATACGAGTCATTTTGAAAATTTTACATATATACACTGCTGTGCAAAAGAAAGAAGCACCCGGCCATATTTAATAGAAAAGCGTAAAAAATCAACTAAGAACACAGTAAGTTTTGAAAAAGGAATCCGCTGCTTAATTGAATAGTTCTGAGAATATGTGTTACTGCAAATTTGCAATAAATCAATCATTGTACAATACAATTTCTACATACAGATATTGTTTGTCATTATATCTTATAATTATACTGGGTGCTTCTTTCTTTTGCACAGTAGTGTATATGTATTATACGAACTTCAGAATATTTGTATGTGCAAACATTGTATTTATTAAGACAGCAAAGTATGTATTTTAAATGAACAAAACTATATAAAAATTAACGATCGGAAGTAAGAGTGATAAATATTTTAAAATTATATATATAAATATATATAATACTTATTAAACTATGATCTAATAAATTAGTTCGCGGGGATTCATTTCTCTGTAATGTTCAAATTTATGAAATTTAAAAAACATAATTTTGACAAAGATAGTGTTTGTTCGTGTGTGGCGATCATTTTGTTGATAAACATATAAGCACGTGGTAGGAAGCACGGCAAGGTTATGTGTCGTACAATTCCTTTTAATTATATTCGATCGCGTTTAGCTAAGAAACCTGTTGCACGAGACAGTTATACAAGGCTTCAAGACTGTACATACGTGCATCTAATACTGTAAGTTATGTATACTCGTTCTTATAATAAATAAGTTCGTTTTAAAGCACTAAAATAAGAAGTTTGTTTTATTTCAATCCGTTCAATTTATTTTCATGCATTTCTCTCTTTATATACATACATACATACATATAAATATATATACTTAGATAGCTAATGCTTATTATGGCGGTAGAAACATTTTTATATGCATTGAACTACGATAAAAAATCAGTGACATAAAAAACAAACTAAAGTTGCCGAATTTGTTAAAAAATAAATTTGAATTATTTTCATTTTGTAAATTCGTATATGTATCAGATAAATTTTAAATGTGAAACGCAGGAATTGTTATTATTGCTTGTAATATTATTATTTTGCATGCAAAAATGTTTTTCAGCATGTTTCGACATTGATCTGATAAGTCATGACGTAAATCCAATGAAATAATAATGTATATACTTCCACATTGATCTGTAAAAATCGAATATTCGTCGAATTCAATAGTTTTTGAACTTTGTTTTTAATAAAATTTAATCTGTTCTTAAGAATATTGCATTTTTACAACCAATTATTAGAGACGGACAAATTAAAAAGGTGCCTTCAATCACAGTAGAATGTAAAGGCACACATAATCTCAGACAGATAAGAATATTATTGAGCAAGATGTCCATTTGACCTAAGTTTAAACTCTGTTTGCTTTTGAAATAATAACATGGGTGCGCTATTTTGCAATTACAACACTGATAAATGAAGATAGCACAATGATTCCATTAATACTGAACTAGGGGGTCCAAGTGAATGGAATTGATCACTATCAACTGTTATGTTCCATCTGCATCACTGTACTGTGCTCTTTCCACATTTTTTCATTTTTCTTTTGTGTTCAGTTTATTTACGATCTTTTATTTCTAGATCATGGGTATTATAAAATTCTACAAATCACCTGGGTTGAAATCTGGGAAGCTCAAGAGCAAATTCAACAGCCTGCATCAAATATCTAATTCGATAGTCGAAGTGGAAACAGAGTTGTGTTATTACATTGAAACTAAGGAGCCTTTAAGCGACGAAGAATCAAAACTATTGAAATGGATTCTTATTCCTCCATTTGAACAACACTGTTTAAAGAGTGACAGTGTATTTGATGGAAAATTGGATGGGAATTTAATTATTGAAATTGGTCCAAGGTAAAACAACTTGTTAGATATATGTATAATTATTATCTTTATGCAAAATAAAAATTTTCTACTGCAGTTGCAAGAAACAGGGAGCCAGCAGAAATTTCATTCTTTCTTTAATAACTTCAATACGCTAAAAATAATTCGTCATAAAATCCGCAGTCTGTTCATAGCATACTATGTATAACTAATTAATTCTTTATATTTTCACAGATTGAACTTCTCCACTGCGTTCTCTAGCAATGCTGTATCGATTTGCAAGTCTGTACACTTGCATAAGATAATAAGAATCGAATCATCGACTAGATACTGCATCAAACATAATGGGAAACTTGATAAAATCTTGGAAGATGCTGTATGTATCAAAAATTGATATTTCAAATAAAAATAATGCAGTCTCTACAATCTACATTTTTTTTTTGTGTAGATAACAGATACATTACATGACAAAATGACTCAATGTAGGTACACGAGACCAATAGAGACATTCGATCATGGTTTCAGACCTGAAGAATGGTTCGAAGTGGATATTCTGAAAGGTGGACGAAAAGCACTAGAGGAAGTTAATTCAAAATTAGGTATATATATCGACAATAAAATGTAGTAAAATACTTTAAACAAGGTAAAACGAATTTTCTTCTTTATATAGGTTTGGCATTCGATAATTGGGATTTAGATTTTTACACAGACCTGTTCCTTAATAAATTGAAGAGAAATCCAACCAGCGTTGAATGTTTCGATTTGGCGCAATCCAATAGCGAACATAGTCGTCATTGGTTCTTTAAAGGCAACATAGTTGTTGACAATGAAGAGATGAAGAAATCGTTACTTGACATGATTACAGAGACACAGAAGTACTCGAATCCAAACAATACAATTAAGTTCAGTGATAATAGCAGTGCGATCAAGGGATACCAAGTTAAGACACTGAGGCCTACTTTCACCTATAAATGTAGCCCGCTTCACTTAGAGAGTGCGATTCAAGATCTGATATTTACTGCTGAGACTCACAATTTTCCAACTGGTGTTGCTCCATTTAGGTAAATTTAAGATTTTTGACAGTAACGTTCATCAACATATTCTGTCAATGAATTATAAGTCTCTTACTCTGGGTGTCGGAGAACTTACAATAATGATTGTAATTTACAGTGGTGCTACAACAGGAACTGGAGGCAGACTAAGAGACATTCAAGGCATTGGCAGAGGAGGGTATTATATTGCTGGAACTGCTGGTTATTCGGTTGGAAATTTGCGTATTCCAGGTTCGTTCTAGTTTCTCAAAGCTTGTACAAGTCCAATGGTAATTAATAGAATGCATCTCTAATTCTCTGCGTCTATTTTGAGGATCAAAGGATATATTTACTTCCACTATTAATAGGGTAGACTCGTTTCTTGGATTGCAAGGGTGCGGGATGCGCCTTCTCATTCCTCGATAATGCAAAGATGGGGTTTTCCAATAATCAAAAGTGCTAGAAAAAAGATCAATCTAGGCCGCAATCGCCTTCAGAAGTCCTATTTTTACGTTTACGAGGCGTAGTATGCATTGTTCGGCAGCGTGTAGCTGTCGCAGCTTTATGAAAATAGCTACATAATGCAAATAATGCAAATTACGCCTCGTAAACATGAAAATAGGACTTTGGAGGGCTATTGCGGCCTAGATTAATCTTTTGTCTATCGCTTCTGATTATTGGAGAACCCCATCTTTGCATTGTCGAGAAATAAGAAGGCGATGCAATCCTGGAAACGAGATTCTACCCCTTTAAAGAGTTAACTTCTCTAACGATTGTACCATTCACAATTTCATTTGCTGATTTTTCTTATAAATGCATAAAATCCGCAGTCTAATGATTATTATTCTCATTAACTATTTTATTTATTTGATAGGATACGACTTGCCCTGGGAAGAGAAAAGTGTTCCATACCCTAGCAACATGGCTAGTCCATTAGAGATTATAGTTGAGGCCAGCAACGGTGCATCCGATTACGGTAATAAGTTTGGAGAACCGTTGATCACAGGATTCTCACGTTCTTTCGGTATGACGGACAATGTTGGCATACGTCGTGAATGGATTAAACCGATAATGTTTAGCGGAGGATTAGGTACAATGGACGCTGATATGTCAGAAAAAGTTCCACCAACAAAAGGTCTGAAAAATAGATTGTGTACAAGAGAAGCAAATGCAGTACATAAAAATTGAAGATTTATTGTTTTAGGCATGGAGGTGATCAAAATTGGTGGTCCTGTATATAGAATCGGTGTGGGAGGTGGTTCAGCGAGTTCCATCGAGGTACTTTGACTATATTCATTCATTAATACTGTTCTTTCCGTGATTAATTAAAGGGTTACGTACTCCTCTCGTGTTTCACAAAAACTTTAATAACTTGGTCAATTTTACGAATTCTGAAAAAAAGTTTTGAGAGAGTGTAGTATAAATGCTTTTGACCCACCAAGGTGTATGTAGTCCTTTAAATAATTTAGTGTTATTAGGTGCAAGGCGATAATAAATCGGACCTCGATTTCGGAGCAGTCCAAAGAGGTGATCCAGAAATGGAGCAGAAGATGAATCGAGTGGTTCGTGCGTGCACAGAAATGGGACAAAAGAATCCAATACTTAGCATACACGATCAAGGAGCGGGAGGGAATGGTGTGAATTATTCCCACATAATTATCTCATAATTATAAAAAAAACTTACATCGCTAATGAATGTTTCAAACACTATCAGGCAACGTTCTAAAAGAATTGGTGGAACCTGTTGGCGCTATTATCTTCACCAAGAAATTCGAGTTAGGCGATCCAAGCATCAGTACTTTAGAATTATGGGGTGCGGAGTATCAAGAGAACGATGCAATTCTTTGTAAACCGGAAAATGCCGATTTACTCAAGGAAATAGCAGCTCGGGAGAAATGTCCTATCAATTTTGTAGGAACTGTTACCGGAAACGGAAAGATCATTCTTTCCGAAGAAAACGATTGCGACGTCTCAAAGTACCTGAATGAAAATTACAAGGATGAGAAGAGACACCCGGTGGATTTAGATTTGGAATTGGTACTCGGAAAAATGCCACGAAAGGTAAATGTGAACGAATACTATTGGATCACAAACGTTATGAAGTGTTTTAAACAAGAAAAACTATATTATAATCTTCAGGTTTATTGTAGAGGGTGGCCCACGGACATTTTATATGCAACAAACTAATAAAAAACGCCATAAATAAGTTTGTGGTACAATAAACTAAACATGATTTCCTTGGTTTCGCAGACGTTCAATCTTCAAAGAGAGAAGACGCAGCTACCTCCTTTATCACTGCCAGGAGGTTTGACCGTTAAATCTGCGTTGGAAAGAGTCTTGCGTTTGCCATCAGTTGGGAGCAAACGATATTTAACTAGTAAAGTTGATCGTTGTGTAACTGGATTGGTAGCGCAGCAACAGTGCGTTGGACCTCTGCACACTCCTCTCGCCGACGTTGCTGTAACTGCGATTTCTTACTTCTCAACGGTAAAAAAGAGCAAATAATTTCTTAATGATAATATTAGCAATATCTATGTATATTGAATTATGTTAATCTGCGTAGGTTGGTATAGCTACATCCATTGGCGAACAACCGATAAAGGGTTTGGTGAACGCAGCAGCCGGAGCTCGGATGACCGTAGCAGAAGCACTGAGCAACTTAGTATTTGCACATATCTCAGATTTAAAGGTAATTAGGTACATCAACGTAGATGCAACCCATTGCGCAATATACAGGGTGTCCCACTAACTTTGTTACAAGGCGATATGCCCGCTATTTTTTATGCTATACCATAATATGACTTCCCGCGAACAAAATAATTTGTCCTATCGACATTTCGTGTAGCAGAAAAATTAGTGGAACAACCTGTATTTATCTTTCTTTTACTACAGTTTACACATTGTAGGATGTTAAATGCAGCGGAAATTGGATGTGGGCTGCCAAATTGCCAGGCGAAGGTGCTGCATTGTACGATGCGTGTTCAGCAATGTGTTCATTCATGAACGAACTTGGCATTGCAATCGATGGAGGTAAAGATTCTCTTAGTATGGCTGCTCGAATCGGTAAAGAAGTTGTTAAAGCGCCAGGAACGCTAGTGGTTTCTTGTTACGCTCCTTGCCCGAATGTCCGACAAGTAAGTGAAAGTTGAAACAATTTTATTCAGACTCTTACGTTCAATTAACATTTTCATATTACAGGTGGTAACGCCAGATATGAAGGCACCAGCGACAGGGAAAAATGGCTGCTTATTATTCGTCGATTTGTCTAATGGACAAAGTCGAATCGGCGGTACGGCCTTAGCTCAGGTGTACAAATCACTTGGCAACGATGTTCCAGATATGAAACATGCTGATTTATTGAAAAATGCTTTCAAAGCCACGCAACAGTTGATTGCAGGTGAATTACGGCAACTTCACATTTAGTTTTATCATACCGAGAAGATATGCAAAGTTTATATACTTCTTTTCTTTTTTACAGAGGGAAAAGTATTGGCAGGACACGATGTTAGCGATGGAGGACTTATCACGTGTCTTTTGGAAATGTGTTTCGCTGGTATCTCTGGAATGATCGTCGACATTTCCCACAAATCTGGAACGCCTATCGAAATTTTGTTTGCCGAAGAAGTAGGCTGGGTATTGGAAGTTGATGAAGAGAATTACCAACACGCGTTGGATGTGTTCAAACAATTCAATGCTCCTATATATTCCATTGGCAGATCCGAAGGGTCTGGAATGTCTTCAAAAGTATTCAATCTAAATCTTCCGTGAAATCATCAACATGAATACACTTTTAATTACTTCGATTTAATATTTTTAGATAAATGTGAAAGTTCAAAACCAGACTGTCTTAGATTCGACAGTGATATCTTTGATGTCTCTATGGGAAGAAACCAGCTATCAGTTAGAACGTCTGCAAACAAATGTGGAGTGCGCAGTAGAGGAGTTCAACGGGCTCAAAGACAGAACTGTACCAGCCTACAAGTTGTCCTTTGATCCTGACATAAAACCTGCTGAATTTCACAAAACTTTAACTCGTTCGTAAAATTTTCGTTCGCCGTCTGTTTATGTTGTAACAAATTTGATATTACTTTTTTTTTATCGTTGCACAGCAAATGTTACCGTGGTCGTGATAAGAGAAGAAGGCACAAACGGTGATAGGGAAATGGCGGCATCCTTGGTGAAAGCTGGCTTTGAAGTCTGGGATGTGGCAATGCAAGATCTATTAGACGAAAAAATAACACTTGATAGGTTCAAAGGTGTCATATTCCCTGGTGGTTTTAGTTATGCTGGTACGTCGTTCAGTTATTTAGTACTAGGTTTACGGGATCCGTCGAAATGACAGGTTCTAATATTTTTCATTTACAATCATCGTGTCAAAAAGAAGTGATTACTGCCACTGTATTAAAATGAATTTATAATTCCAGATGTTTTGGGCTCGGCCAAAGGATGGGCAGCGAGTCTTCTCTTCCGCCCATCTCTGCAAAATCAATTGAAAGCATTTATCTCCCGCAAGAACACGTTCAGTTTAGGAGTCTGTAACGGATGTCAATTAATGTCCCTGCTAGGATGGATAGGAAACGAAACCGGTATGCTCTGTTGAGTAATCAAATTTATCGAGTCTAAGGAATTTATGCTTGTGTAATGCATGAATTTGATTAACATGCTTGATTATATCCTCCATCCATTGCAGGTGATGTTACAGAACCAGACGTTTTCTTAAATCATAACGTATCTGAGAAATTTGAGTGTCGATGGTGTACAGTCAGAATTGATAAGTCCCCGTCGATTATGTTGGATGGAATGGAGAATTGCGTCTTGGGCGTATGGGCCGCACACGGCGAGGGAAGATTTACTTTCCGAAACGATGATATTGCGAGGAAACTCGAACAAAATAACTGCTTGGCTATTAAATATACTGATGATTACGGTAACCCGACCGAACGATATCCTCTCAACCCTAATGGTAGTCCAGGTAAGAACAACTCTCGCGTACCTCTACAAATCAGTCTTACAGTAACGAAATGGTCAATAAAATACTTTTTATCACCTTAGGTGGCATTGCTGGTATCTGTTCATCAGATGGACGTCATCTCGCGATGATGCCGCATCCTGAACGATGTTCGATAATGTGGCAATGCCCATGGAAACCTGCAGACTGGGCGAAATACGAGAACTCACCCTGGCAACGTATGTTTGACAACGCATACGCCTGGTGCGTGTCCGAACACTGATTCAACACATTCCATACGATCGTAGGAATTAGTGTACATAACGAAGATTGTATATTTTTTAAATAAATTGCCGTCGATACATTATAAAATTCTTTATTTCCTACTTTCTTAACAAAGTATGGTAACATTGTGTAGTCAAGTATAATAAAACTGGTAAATTAGTTAGAAATTGATTGTTTAATTCGTGTTACTTAAACGAATTTTGTCTGACTTTATAGAGTTGATTCGACGGCGAGAATTGTGGAAATTGATTCGTATCAAAAACGTCTTCTAAATGCAAGTCGCACCGCAGTATCACAACACCGGATGGATTCACTTTGACTTTTATTTTCGTTTGGGGCGTCAGGACGCCGTAGTTTACATCTTCGTATAAATCCTGGAAAGATAATTCATTTATTTCAACTATTTTGATTTTGATGAACCCGTCAAAATAACATTATTTTTAGTGTTCCATAAACGTAATGTTAAGATTATGATTGTTCGAGAACCGCATACCTCCACGCTGTATCCTCCAGGATACTGGAGCCCAAGCTCTTTTAGTGTCACAGATACATCGGACGGTGTGCCGTCCGTTCTCCTATTTACAAACGCTATGGCGTAAGAGTAGTAATTCTGGTAGATGGGAGTTATCGGCCTCGCCCAGATTTCAATGCCTTTATGCTAAACAGTAGGATAGAACTCTTACTAACGTATTCCGAAGCCCACACTCTTTCCTTACTTCTGCGAAATTTTCATGCACATACTAACTACTAATGTTTAATTTACTAACTTTATAGATACGTCGGCCCTGTATGCCCAGCGCATCCTGATCCACGGCAATAATCTTTCTATTCTGTAAAATAGCTTTATACTCGGGCCTGATCGTTCGTAGATCAACGGACATTAATAGAGGCGCCGCTAAAATCGCCCACAACGCCATTTGTGTTTTACTTTGCTCGTAACTCAGACCAAAGTTGCCAATAATCAACATATCAGGATCGTTCCAATGACCGGGTCCCGCGTTCGGTACAATCGCGTCTTGATTGTTTCCATAATAATCTATAATGGTTTCTAGGCTGTTCCAGGAATCTTGAATGTCGTCAAAATTCCTCCAAAGATTACAGTGTTGCGTTATGGCAGTAAAGTTTGGCTGAAATGTAGATGCTCTCAAAGACTGATCTATAACGTAATATTTCAAAGATAGTATTACGAGCACCAACCTGCATCCCAGCATAAATTTGATAAACTGGCCAACTACAAGAATATACCATAGGCCTGTTTGTTTGATTTAAGTAAAATCCAAACTCGGGGTAGCCTAAAATATTCGTTAAAGTTAGAGAAATGATTAGTCGGTTCGAATTTGTTTGTCAGAAATTAGGTATACAATAATTCCCACTGTACCTCTGTCCATTTCAGATGGATGGGAGTAACAACCATCTAGTTTCACATAATCAACATCCCAAGATGCAAAAGTAAGCGCATCTGTTTCTAAGTATCCTAATATACCAGGGTAACCGGCACACGTGTAGTTACCAAAGTCTTCGTAAATCCCAAATTTGAGACTCTTTGAATGAATCTACAAAGCGAAAGCAGAGCATTATAGAGACTAGGAAGTCAATGTTCTATGTTGTGTGTGTCATGATAACGACAGAAACATACATAATTTGCAAGACTTTTCATCCCATATGGAAATCTTTGTCTATCTGGTACAAGTTGACCATCAACATCTCTGTCTTTCTCCAACCAACAGTCATCAACATTAACATACTCATATCCAACGGCAGCATAGCCCTCTGCTACAATAATGTCTGCCATTGTGCGAAAGAGCCGATCACTATAAAATGGAAAAATTTAGTTTTTAGCAGGTTTCTCGATTTTTGGCAATGTAATCATGGTTTCTTTCAGTTTTAATTATTTTATCTTAAATGATACGAGGTGCACAATAATATATAACATCTAATGCGAATTCATTTGTTTATTATTATAATAATTATAATAAACAAGTAATCTTATCAAGAGATTTCACTTCTCAAGGCAACACAGCCTTAGAAAAATTAATGTAACAACTATGTCACAGCTCTTATTAAGTGTCATTGTTGAAGTCATAGATCCTTGATTTGAATCTTATGCTAGTCAGTTCTATTATAATCAACATCTCATAGAATTTTCATTTCATAAGAATAAAACAGAAATACAGTATTTTATTTTTCAATCTTGATTTAACAATGAATTTTATATACAAACAACTAATATATCTTAAAGCATATTGTATATATTCTAAGTAAATAATTGAATGTGTGAATCTTATGCTAGTCAGTTTTATAATCAACATCTCATCGAGCAAGAATTTTCATTTCAAATTTGATTTCACAATGAATTTTACAAATATCCTAAGTAAATAACATTAAATAAAGAATGTAAAAAATGTTCATGTTTCATAGATCCCTCCAAAAAGATTTTCAATTTTAAGACTCAAAAGCGTTTTATGATTGCTACAAATACATTTGAATAATATTCTGTAGACACAAACTAACATATTTGCCAAGATATTTATGGATTTCTTAATTATCCTTTCACTTTACGAAAAAAAGTTTAGCAATACTTTCATATAATTTTTACAGTATTCATATAGAGGTCATTCTGAGAATGAAATCAAATTTCATGATAACGATCTACAGACTGGAGTTGGTAGTAATAGATTTAGAGATATATAACAGAGATGCTAATGAAGTTTCACTTTATCATATACAGAATCATGTTGGATTATCGAAAAGCTATAAAAATCTCTAGAGATACTAGAATCTCAATGAAAGATTACAAAACAAGGTGGTCAGAAATGAACATTGTAGAAAGCTGAGGAAAGTGAGAAAACAAATTTCAAAATTAACACTCTCACCTGATACAGTTGTCGGGATCATTTTTGCAATCTGTGTTGCACCTAAATCGCTCCCAAGCGAGCCAGCCCATCGGCGGTGTTCTCACAAGACCATTATCAAGAGCCAATGTCAAATCTGCCACTGACACAAGCAAACACCATATCCATACCATCTGCAACATTCTGCAAAAATCCACGTTTCGTTTTACTAATCCCTTTCACTGCACACGTACACTGAACCGACTGTTGTTGTACTACGTCTCCGGTATCATAATTTTGTTAAACAATAATTCTAACAAAAGCGTGTATGACACTGTCGGAGTCGGTAGGAGATCTAGTCATTAGGAGCAGAGCAAAATTGCCATCCACATCCTGCACGGCTCTTGGCAGACTGATCTGATATAAGACCTCCAAGCCAAGAGTACTTTCACCCAATGCCCCATTTCATTTTTACACACAATCGCTCTGTCGTTGCTGGTGTGAGCATTGATTTCCTTTTGTATAGAGAACGAATCTGCACACCGACGCGTTGATTGCCCGTGTAACTATTACGGTACAATTACGCTTACGAGAGACAATCGCGAGCACATTTTATCCGCGAATAGTAATCGCCTTTGTCTTTCGACGACGGAATATTCGCCTTCCAGTAATACGTACTCGGTGGATTTGATTGGTCTCCGGGAATTATTCTATTCTGTTTATCCTGCAGTTGATTCTAACATGCCACGTATGTTTTAAACGAAACACACGTATGTTATATTTGACTTTCTGTCATAACTGGCAACGTGAAGAAGAGAGATCAGTTACCGCGTAATGCTCCGTGATCAAGTGAATGGACCATTAATTTTCGACGCGTTCGCCGATCGTTAATTCTCCAATTACGATCATTCGTGTAATTGGAAGTGTTTACAAACAAGCCACGTACTCGCACGATAAACTTGACATTTCTCTGACGGAAATACAGTCGACTATTTGTGTCGCCACAGTCGTCCACGATGCGACTTTTCGGTATTAATTTCAAATTGTTACACTTTTTTCACTCTCTGTACATGAATTAAACAATTTTGTTTCGATCTCTTTAGTCCACTTTTCAATTTATAAAAATATAGATGTTTTCGGAAAGGATAACAAGATGCGTCTATCTGGCAAGGTTTTGTTTTTCAAATTCTGTTCGATAAAGATTGAATGGTTTATGTTTCTGTGAAAGCGAGAGTTTTTATTTCGGATCTGCTAGCAGTTTTTGTGTATGTGATCGTGTTAAAGGTTTTTCTGGAGGGAATCAATGAAATGTAAGAAATTAAGAGTATTCTGTGCAACTCGATTCTTGATCAGCACCGGTTTTACGACAGCATTGCTTTCCATACTTTCATTTCGATTACCTAATCGAAAGGAAAAATCGATCGCTTCAGGAATAGATTCCAATATCTCCTTATCGACTGACGATACCTACCATTTGTTAACTCAAAAAATTAATTCATGGTTTATAATATATATATACGCACATTCGTGTTTCGTTCGTTTGGTATTTTGTACACGATTTAACACAGAGTTAAGAATAAATGCATAAACGCACCAGAAACAGCCGTGAATTGAATCAGACTTGACTTTCGATTTTACGATTTCATAAGCTCTGATACTTGTAACGTCTCGGATAATGTTTTACCCAACAATTTAGTACACTTGTTACAGTATCAAACATGAACATTATTTAGGAGAAATTGTACTCTTCATAGAAAGCGAGAAAGTATATTCTGTCTTTCGCTAGGATTGTTAAAGAATATATGCATTCTCGAATTGTTTCGAGTCAACAAGACATTTCTCGTGTTCAGTATACTGTGACTTTAAAACAAATAAAATATTCAAAGGTATCAGAACAGAATTTTTGGAAGAACATTACTTACTTTTACTTACTTTTTGGAAATCTGTCGATGATGAAATTTTGAAATCTCGACCGATATTCAAATCATGAGAAATTTTCAAACATTTACTAAATGTTTAATATTTTAAGCCGACAAAAATTGATAAAATAAATCGAAATATCGTCGCTAAATGAATGCACTGGTTCTTATAATTATATCAAGTGGTGAACCAGTGAGATTACCACGCGTTGTACAATGGGAGACTGGCAATAATGCCTGTTGCGCCCTGTGTTTATATTCACCTGTTAAAATCCGCTCGTTTGGCTATTTCTGTTTGGTATACACACCAGATAAAACTTATCGGCTGCATTTACAATAACATTTTACTTCGTAAGGTTTATCTTATCTTTGCATAATAAAATAGATCGCAGCGATAGCGTTAAAAATTGGCAGTGCCTATTGTCATAACCTTTCAACAAAATCACGATTTTGGTTTGGAGATTGCAATTTATAGGCTAAAAAAAGGGAAAGGTGTATATCATTTTTTAAATTCTTCTTTACAGCCATAATCGTAAGTGTAAATAGTATATGTATTGCAATTTTCACAAAATATTGAAACAAGAGAAAGGTGAACGTACGGTAGTACGGTCTAGTATCGTACACTGTCTCGTAGATAGCAAAGTTGTGTATTGTCTGTGATTGTCTATCCCACTACTGTTTTTGTTTACAACGCAATGACTGAACACGATATTATCGTATCTTTTGATTATTTCAACGTTACGATATCGTAACTTTGATTATTTCACACGCACGCACGCATGCACACACACACACACGCACACACTAGTTGTATCGTAATTAATTAAAATCAACTTCTAATAATGTCTATAACCTTCGTCAGTGATTTGTCCAATTGAAAATGTTTTTACAAAATCTACAATAAATTTTGAAGTGTATTCATCAGCTTTTGTAAACGATTGTCTTGTATAAAATTTATTTATTTATTTCAAAAAGTATATGCTGTGTGTGTGGAAAAAATAAGACTGTTTTCTTCATGTGAACAATCTAGTACATAGATCAGACTCCTAAAAGGGATTATTTATTAGAGCCAGCAGTTCGCTTCTTTGCTCTTGTGCTATTCAATTATTGGTACTAATTTAACTGAAATCTGCGCGGTTAAATTAACATGAACGAATAAATATAATATGTATGTAATACCACGATCTGGAAAAGTACGCGAAATTAAGGCTTTTCATTAATTGTCGTCTTATCTTTATACAGGGTGGGGCGCCACAATTTGCCACCTCAAATATCTTTGTTGTTTTCAAAGATACATCAAATATCTGAAGGACAAAGTTGAATGGTAAAATGGGGCCCATACGATACCAAAAAATTTTTTGTTTTTATGTAATTTTTTTTAGAGATATGAAGGTCACCTTCATTTTTTTAAATGGAATGAGGTATTTTTTAATACGTCAATCGATGCAGCTGGACATTCGTTATAAAAAAGTACTAACCTATGTATGTCGAAAAGTTAGTAGTTCAGGAGATATTTCAATTTAAATAACTCTAAAATACCATTGCGGTCGTACTAAGACGTTAGCGTTTACTTACTTGTGTAACGTCTTGGTATGACCGCAATGGTATTTTAGAGTTATTTAAATTGAAATATCTCCTGAACTACTAACTTTTCGACATACATAGGTTAGTACTTTTTTATAACGAATGTCTAGCTGCATCGATTGACGTATTAAAAAATACCTCATTCCATTTAAAAAAATGAAGGTGACCTTCATATCTCTAAAAAAAATTACATAAAAACAAAAAATGTTTTGGTATCGTATGGGCCCCATTTTACCATCCAACTTTGTTCTTCAGACATTTGATGTATCTTTGAAAACAACGAAGATATTTGAGGTGGCAAAATGTGGCGCCCCACCCTGTATATAAATGCAGCACCAATGGATGGCTGAGATTCTTCCGATTAAAACGAGCCCAATTTGATATGGCGCGATCTATGTCCTAATATGAGTATATAGATCATCCTCGTTGCAAAACAAAAAAAAAATAAAAATCGAAAAAATGCAGATTTCGCAATTAAATTAAGTTCATGAATTTTGTCAGATTTTTCAGTACGCCGCGCCGTGGTAAAAAGACTAAAAACCATTTTTTCCGACATTCTTCCTGCGAGAAACTAATGTAAAATGAAAGCTTTATCGTATATCGCATATTCCGTATGTGCATTAGCACCGTTAAACATTTATTAATGCAGAGCAGACTGATACACGAGCTGGCAAGTTTCGTCCCACCCCGTACGGGTGCTCTCCCTTCGAATTTTTGATCATGTTGGGGATGGTTGACGGTGGCGCCGCGTCGTGACGCACCACCGTAGTCATTCGTTCTCCGTCTCGCTCGGATAGCACCTTTCTCCGTTAACCTCTTTCTCGTTCTTAGGCTGGTTCGTTCGCTGCGAACCCCCAACAATCCCGCAGCCACCGTCGAACGCGGGGCTGTCGGAGGGACAGTCGTCAATTTACTTGACGAAGGGAACGCGTGCAACCATATACGTTGGTTACTTCCCGGAAAAAAAGAAAGAGAGAACGGTGTCGATCGCGTGGCCAGATCCAGCGACGACGCATCGCGATCCATCGGACATCATCATCAGGCAGCGCGAGAGCTGTCATGTGAGCAAACCGTCGCGGATTTTCGGACGTGTTATGGCGTGGAAGTGGTGGCCAACCATTGCAGTGCCGTCGTCGTTCTCGTCCCACGTTACCAGGATATACCGGCCGACCGACGTCCAGCTGTTGTGAGCCTCTCCGCTGGAACCATGAAGATACCACCCCTGTCATGACCCAGGTAAGAGCGGACATCACCTATTCCCTGTGACATCCATACACCGCGAATAAAAAACCCTCCTTGTCCGCAACATTACCCGTTTAGGTGTTGCGCCTCGTTTCGTCACAACGACAGCTTTCTCTCGTTTCTCCTTAACGCATCCTACCCGAAAGATTTTATGTTCTCCCGATCACCGAACGATGCATCGGGCTGACGTAAGTTCAACTTAACTCCCAACGGATGCATGACAGTGACGTTTCCTTTCCGCGTACTGGCTCCGTACCCGCGGCTATCTTCTATCGAGGTTACGCGTGCAAAGAGACAGTCTCTCTTCCCAACGTTCCTTGGGAGTTTCCGGGCAGTTGCGTTAGATCCTGCCAGGGTGCATCTGCAATCTGCTGGTGCATAAGCACCGCGAAATCTTCCGACGAGATCAATGACTCCCGGGATGCAGTGGCATCGTAGGAGAGATCGTAAAATGTGAACGACGACGCGTTGGACTTCTTCGTTCGGAGAAGGGCTGGGAGTTTGTTCGAATGTTGGATTCGGTGCCATTGACGCGAATCCAGCTCCCGGACGGTTTGCATGAATGGGTAATGGCGGCAGACCCGAGACAATAATTTTAGATAGTGACACGCATATAGCGCTGCGATCGTTCCATTGATCTGTGTAACGTCCGCGTTCTAATACTTCTCGCCGAGTTTTCCGAGATATCCACCCTGTTTTGATTTTCGTCACATTCGTATAATTTGATTTAGAGACAGTAGGCTCGATCCAGGCGCCACGAGAAATCTTGTTTGGCATTTGTTGAATCGTGTTGAGGGAGAAAGAGAGAGAGAGAGAGAGAGATAAATTTCCTCAGCTAGATGGTATCACGCCTTGCGGCGGTAATAATAGTTCGGACAACGGTAATTGCAGCGTTGAATGCGTGCGTATGAAGTTTACTCGGAGCCATGAGCCGCCACCTTGAATTACTTTTTTATTGCAGCGCCCCGCGAGCGCGCTCTATACATTACAAGTATGACGTACGCTTTTAACGTGGATACGTAATTCCTGTCTACTACGTGAGCTGTGTAAATTATTCAGGGCGAAATGTGGCGCGACCCGGGAACTTTTTCAATTTACACAATGGAACAATAGAACGGTGCGCGGGCAACCGTTTGCACTGGCACTAAACGAAACAGTGTTCTTAGAAAAATTACTACTGCCCAAAAGTCAGACCGCAGATCTTTAACAGCTCCATGCGAGTACGCTAAACTTAATCCATTGACTAATTGGAGACCAAATTATCATACAACTATCATACATATGTACTCGTCAAGTGTACACTCCTACGGTTTATGCGGTAATAAATGTACAAAACGTTGTTCGAAAAGACTGAACACATACTACCACAGCGGATACGTATATAGAATTGTTTTGAACAAATTTTTGATCATGTTATACGATGTTTGTACCGTTTAAAATTTAATCTACTTGTTTTTCTGATAAATACATAAATTTCGCAGTCTAACTATAACGCATAGGTAGCCTAGAATAATAGGGTGTAAAATGACACTATTGATTTATAATATAAAATAAGAATACACGTGTAAGTATATTGTACAGTTGAACCATTTTACCAGCATGTATCGCACAGTTCAGCTATACCGGCTTATTAGAGCAATATTATGTATATTTAAACTATCGATCCATTATTCATAGTTCGACTATATTACGTTATACCATAATTACATTAGTATAGTCTGGTTAAATAGTCGAACCATTAAATCGAGCAATACCAACATTGCTTTCTGACGTAGCGTATAATTAAACTATACTAGCGGAGTCGTATAGTATTATAGTCGAACGGTGCTAGTATAGTACAATGGTATCGTACATAGTTGAGCCACGAGTGGCGTAGCATGTATTTAATGTTATAGAGGGTATAATCAGACGCGTTTCCAACGGTACTTCACTCTTAGACCACTGACACAGGGTCCGTAAAGACCCGGATCCAAAAATTCTTTTTCGTACTTTTGCAAATCATCTGTTTCAGCAAATTCTTTGTATATTTAACTCTTAATAATTATCTTAATTATATTAATAGGATTTTCAATGAGCATGCTTTACCAAAAGAAAGCATACAAATTTTCTCTTCCATGCAATCTTAAATGTAAAAATATTAGATGACGTTATTGAGGATGACTTGTCAATTCACGATGAAAATTGCTGTTGCTATTGAAGATTCTATGTTAGGCTACTGACGCGTCGGATCCAAATTTAAAATTAACATTTATCGAAAGAATTATTATCTTTTATAAAAAAACAGATATCTTGAGGTATAATACAAGAGACTTTTTAGTTCGATTCTTCATATTCCCCATATCGAATAGTTGTTCTAAAAAAAATTCTTAAAAGTCACTTGTCTTCACTGTCGTTACACGAGAAGCCCCTCTTTAATTTAAACGTGAAATCGGTGGAGTTGCGGGGGCCACGTGCGGGCACGGATGATGGCGAGAGAGGATCCACCACGGTGGCGGGTACGACGGGTAAAAAGCGTCGTTATGCGCGCGATGACGTCCTCCCCCGCTCGTAGCCCGTTTCAGCCCACTATTTACCATATTTTATCTAGGGCGGCGCGGGTAAATCGATACGCGCTACTTTCATTCATGGCTGCCTCCCCTCACGTTGCTGGCACGTTGCCTCCCGCGCGTACCACCGTCGCGTCGCCGGGACCAACCCCACTACATTTCGCCCATTAGTGGGCACGGCTATCTCTGTCGCAGTGATTCTCAAATTCTCCCAACGTCTCGCTTTCCCACCCCCATCGTTGCTCGTCCGATGACGTCATGCCAGGGGGTAGAACCGCCCCGAACCCGCTATTCACACACCAAAACGCTCCGCTTTTAACCCCGTGCCCTATACGACAGACTCTGTGACGAGGACTGCAAACACAGTCGACCAAACACGAACATTATTCATTTCCCTTAAACGGGGAATCCTCGCGTATAGAAGATTAAAAAATTCGAATTTTTGTTTGCTTTGCTTTAATCAAGAATAGCACATCTACAGGGTATATTGCCAAAGCTACAATTCAGAATGCAAAGTTTTGAATTCATAAATGTACCCAAAAAGTACATTTTCTCGAAACTACTTTTTTATTTAATTACTTTAATTGACCTGGAATTTTACACACGTAGTTTATTATACGCTCTAGTTGATGAACCAACAAAATGAAAAGGCTTATTTTGAAATAGCACTTTTTTCCATTTTTTTTTGAGGTTCATCGACAAACAGTGAGCACATAGAATAAGGATGAAGAAGCAAATCCAAAATTATCCGAGTGAATTGTAAGAAACAGTAGTTCAATAGAAATGTATGTCGCTTTTTATTGAACTTTAACGTTGCAAGAACATCATTCAGTTCTTTTAATGCTTCTGTAGGTTTGTATTTGACTAAGTCGTACTTTAGTTTCCCCCGCGGAATTATTCGCTTTTCCCCAATTCAGCCTTTATTACGACTGCATACTTGCATGGAAGTCTCGATTGACGAGTGCTACTCGAGACAGTAGGATCATTGAGAGCTACCTGTTACGCGTGTTACCGCGGTAATGAATCGTGTGCACATACAATACGCGTTTCGGTACATGGAAAAGCGCGCTTATCCGTACATACAAAAGCTGATAAAAAGATAATGCCGTTCGGGCTTGAGACGGTATCGAACGAGGACGAGATCGGGATACCTTCTTAACCTAGTATGCAAATAGAATCAGCAAATGTAATCTGTATAATCTGGAGTTCTATCTGCTCGTTTGATTCCGCGAATATCTTCGACTAATATTACCGTCGGGCCACTCTCAACGGTAGATCTCCGGAGTAAATTGCATAAACAGAATCGTATCATTTAACTGGGGATTGCTTTGTAAGGAGGGTAATTGTTTCGTCGAATAAAAGAGAAAGAAACGGTACGAATTTATACGTTATCCGCTTTTTAAATGGAGAACATTACTGCCACTGAGAAATGGTCGATGATAATTAGACTGCGAATCTTTGTATGCAAAATATAAAAATCTCTTCTCTCTCAATAATTTTAATCAGCTCTAAATATGTAATACAATCGCCTGATGCTTTTATTATTTTGTTCTTCGCCCACTCATTTTTATTATAAATGCATAAGTGCGATGGTGATACGGCTTAACGAACCGAACGGGATCTCGTGATGTTCCACCTGAAGTGACACTATTGTGATTCACAGCACATGTGGAGATAATATGTACAGAAAAGGTGGGAGGTATTTTAATATCTTCGTATCACTTTCTTCTTCGGAAAGGGAAAATCGTATGAATATTAATGCTTCAAAATTAGTGCTTTCTAGCACAATTACTTTCCAAACTACTCGATTGTGCAGAAACTTGTCCCTGCATGATGAAAAGTGGCGCCACAGAGCAAAGAGTTAACTGACGTTAATACATTTTGAATTGTGCATTAGTTCCTCTGGCGGTGGAAGGTTCGGAGACAGCTGGGGACATCGTCAGATACCAACACGACACGGTTCACCATGTCGTATCGCAATCCTACCCTCTCCAACTTCGTCTCTACGTCACTGCTGACGCCCTTTTACACCCCCGCACCCGAGTATTTCAATCGTAGCATTCGTGTGGTCGGTTCCTTCTCCCTTCCCCGCCGCCTTTGTCCTCCTCATGACCCTTCTTCATCCCTGTTTCCTTCGTCATCGGATTACCAACGTTTCCCATCCCCCTCCACTCCCAAAACCCCTCGATATTTCCTGGATTCGCGCACGTTTCGCCCAGCGTGCTCTCTCTCCTTTCCTATTTTTAGCCTATATCCGCGACTGAATAAATGGGCCCCGTAATCACCCTGTTCTTCACTCGACACACGAGGAACCGAGCTCGAGCCAACCCCCTTCTCGATAAGAAATTCAAACGGGCCATAAATAGCTGCCTGGCGACGCCGGAAGACGCCGGGCGTCGCGGCGGACTATGTGCGTGGCGGAAACTGCGAGCTAGAGGCTCTCGTGACCGGTGGTGCGCGTCTCAGGGGTTGTAGAACCACCGACACGAAAATTTTTGGTCTTTTCGAACCTGGTGGACTTCTAAGGGAGTTGGATAAAACATCGAGAAAGTAGCCTTTGCTACCCTTTCATACTCCTCTTTAAAACATACCCTAATTCTAGACAGTCGGTAGAATCGCTATGCTTGAACAGAATCCTCTTTACTCCAATGGAAAAATTAATGAAAGTCTCAACGAATTTTTTTCTTAATTATTAGGTTGTAAAGAAAGAAATGCAGGATTTTTGTTCCTTTGTTTTAATTGCACAATTTTATACAAATAAATATTTACTTTAATTTAATGAGTTATATGTAATTTTAAAGCTTGTTTTACGCTCTATTTAATTATCCTTTTGATATTTAATTTTATTCAAATTATTAAATTATTTGGCTGTCGTTGCCAGCGCGAAACTTCGGCCTAGTTTGAACTCATAGAAAAAAATAATGCGAAAATCGCGTTTGACATCCTGAAATAAAAGCCAAATAATTTAATAAAAATTTGAATAAAATTAAATACCACAAGCATAATTAAATAGAGCGTAAACCTAGCTTTAAAATGATATAACTAGACTGCGGATTTTTATGCAAAATAAAAAATGTTTGTATTGATTACAAGACACAGGATCCAAATAACAATTTCATTCTTGTTTTAATTATCTTATTAAGGTGAAACTAATACACTGGTGTGGCCTTAAATCTGGTTAATACCTCCACTGTTTTAAATTGTACGTACCCATTTTTGTCATAAATGCATAAAATCCGCATTATTGTTATAAAATTGCAATTAGAACAAAGGAACAAAAATCCTGCATTTCTTTCTCTTTACAACCTAATACTTCAATAAACTACAAATAACTCATGTGGATATTTTTAAATTGTTTTAATCTCTCCAATTTTTAAAATTGCACAAAATTCCCAGTCTAGTTATCGTGGTAAAATATTTTTTACCTAAACAGGCTAAATATCTCGAAGAAAGAAGACTTGCTTCGCTTTCGTAAAAAATCACCGGCACAATTCTTAACGAGTTTTTATCGACTAGCCTGATTCGTCGCAAAGATGGTTCAGGCCTGACGCTCGAGGATCTTAGACGTTAAAGTGATCCGCGGGATTTCAATTTCAAGGTTCTCAAAGAGTTTCAAGGATCACGATCATCTCGCAGCTCTAGAGGGTTCCGAAAGTTCAAATGGCCTCAAGGTCTCACGTGTCCCACAAGTTCAAACGGTCCCTGTCCCCCGGAGGGTCTTAAACATGATCTCGTGTCTATCAAAGCGTGGTGCTCAAGGTTTCCACCTTGAGCTTTTCCGTCTTCAAGACTGTGTACAATGCAACCAACGGTCTCTCGACACTATCACAGTGGATTTCAATTGTCTTCGCGAAATTGTCGCAACAGTTGCCAACTTCTCGAGCGGAACTTACGAAATAGATGAATTGATTCCCACAATAGAGCAACCGGCAATGAAGGATGGAGAAGCTAGTCCTCCATCTAGCATGAAGGAGAAATTAGAAGGACGATGATCATATTAGACTGGGGATTATTATGCAAAATAAAAATTGTTTGCGTTAATTGCATGATGCACGTAGGCATTTCTTGCTTTTTTAAGAATCAATTTAATCAGACGGGAAATGGTGCAACAATATTTTTAAATTCACTGAACATTTTTTTACTGTTTCGCAGAAAATTCGTAGAAAATCGGATCACGGATCTTTATGCAAAATAAAAATCTGGTGCATCGATTGCAACGAAAAGGAGTTAAATAAAAATTGATTTCGACCAGAGCTGGGGAAAATAAATAACCCTAATTTATTTTAAACTATGTGTACAACACTTTGAAAATAAAATATTTTATTTGATGCACAGTAATTTTTAAAAATAGCATTTCATTTGAAGAATATTGGAAAAAATTTGTATTTTGTCTTTATTTTCAATTTCAAATATTTTTGCTGAAAATAGTGGTTCGAATTCAATACATTTATGAGTGTAACTGTATATTTACGCGGTTTCTCAGTGTATTACAACAATGCAAAAAGTAAAATATTCTATTTCGCGTTTTAGTTTGTTAAAATATAAATATTTTATTTTCTGGATCAAATTGTTGAAATAGAAATACATTTTATTTCGAGGTTCAGATTGTTGAAATAGAAACATTTTTTATTTTCGAAATTGTATATCTTATTTTCTTTAAGTAAAATAAAATCTAAAATAGAAAATAGTATTTGAAATATTTGTTTCGCGCCAAATAATGCCCACCTCTGATTTCGACTCCTAATGTTTTCACTGTTTTAAGTTTCAACCGTTAACGGTTATAAATTCTTAAAAAACTGTGAAGTCATTAAACGAATTTAAATATTACATTATTTCCAAGTTATGAACATTATCAATAGAAAACGTACATCTTCGATTAACTTCTCTTCCATACAATTGTCTTGGAAATTCTCTATTTTGCATAAAGATCCGCAGTCTACAAATGATTGTAGAAAATAGCTGGTGAAATGCTGCAAGTTCCGCAACAATCTCCATTTTCGTCGATAAGGAATTGATTGTCTCCGATAAGATTCAATTGTCAATCGGAGTTCTGTGTCTCTGAACGGGAAGGAAGGCTTGTAAACAGCTCGAACGGGTTCTATTGTAGACCGAAGCCCGATTAGAAAGGAAACACGGATCCTTTCTTTGGAATTGTCCGGCGTGGCAGCGATGAAAATCTGATTGTGAATACGGGTACCGCGTTTTACGATGTATCCAGTTGCGCGGTGTCAACCGCTTCCGTCTCCCGATACTTTCTATTATATTACTTAGCCCCATAGTTGGCTCGGGCCTAACCGATCCATCCACCGACTACTCTCATCAGAACTTCCTTTCGCACCGTTTGTTCGGTTAACCGACAATTTTCGCCGTAGAACTCAATTCTAGTGGCCAACGTCTGCGGTCGACGAACCTCTAATTTCCATGGACTGGGAATCCCCGTTAATTCCATCAATTCTCCGTGATTGAACCATTTCCCAAACTGTTCGGAGCTTAACACTAAACCTGCCGAGCACTAAAAGCGGTTCAAATGTTTTACCTTGTAAAAATGACAAGGCTCTATTTATTTAGATTTTGTGCAACTTTTATTACAATATGTGCTTGGATAAAGAAATTCATCGAATTTTCATGTAATTTCAATAATTGTGAAATGGAAAATATAAAACCGGTCATTTGACCGGCAGTGGTGGGTTTAGTGTTAACTCCGGTAATGCTTGGGGAGACCAGGGCAAGTTGATACATTTTTTTCAGTTTCGAATTTCTTTCGACGGTGTGCGCAGTTAATCGTCCACGATAACACCAGGAAATAATTAGTTCATATCTCCGTGGTCGTTGGTTTTACTTTCGTTTGCGTATAATTACCACGGCGATCATTCCGCTCATGCGACGGGTTCAAGATTTCCGTCATCCGGCCGATTATTATCCGACATTAAGCCCGAGCCAGCCGTGTTAGGCGAAACTTCACGGTCGTTCCAAAATAGAAACAAATAACCATGCTTTTCTCGCCTCTAAAAATATAATTATTTTTCACTAATAAGATACCAACAATTTCTTGTTTATAATCCTATTTTTATGAAACTTGTGCCGATGCATCGTTTGTGGTATTTTTCAGATGAACCTACTCTGTGTGTACTGCTATTCTAATGTTAAAAGCGTACAGGGGGTAATTGGACCCCATACATGGAAAAAATTCGTCTGCATAGGTATTTGTGAAATTTTATTGATTTTTAGTAGATAATTCTTTATGCAAAATAAAAATTGTCTGCATCGATTGCAAGAAGTAGAAACCAAATTGAATGTTATTTCTTCCCTTAATGAATTTGATAGAGGGGAAATCATATATTGATATCTTCAATTTTTTAAATTGTCCAACAATTTTGAATTTCGCAGTCTAGTTACAAGTATCGCATTGAGAGAATGAAAGTCACGAAGTTTCGGGCCAATTTACCTACAAATAACAGAACAGTATAACTTATTTCGGGAAAACTGTATCAAATTAACACGAGGGACGGACAAGGGTTAAAAATTTGAAACATATCACTAGACAGCGGATCTTTATGCATTTATGAAGAAATTGCTTGGGAGAAATATAAAATAGCAAACGATTTATAAAAAATTCAAGAATATTGTCATGTTACTTTTAATGTAACAAAATCGTTAAGGGATGAAATTAATTTTTATGTTATTGCTGTTTCCCACAATCAATGCAAAACATTTTTATTTTGCATAAAGATACAGATAGGATACCTAGAAAATTTTTGCAAATATTTTGTCAGCCTGGGGTGCATTTGCACCCCCTATACACACACGAGAGAGAAGGTTAAAATGCGATCAAAAACGATAAGTACAATTCGAAACAATCCAATATGATCAGAACGGTGCCTGTATTTCTAGCCGTCGATTGTTTTGATGTATGGCCCGAATCATTATGTATTCGGAGAACCGAAGGATCGTCTATTTACGATCCGATTATTTTGGGCCGCTTTTTCTGCGAATCGGCGCGGAACGTTCACAGAATGTCAAGATCACTTCGAGCAGGCGAAAGAAAGGAGCGAAGAAGCGAAGAAGCGCGACGACGCGTATTTTCAATTCTCAGGATCAGTCGCGAGTCGACTTTCTAGGAAACGGGGCCCGGCTTGACAGTGTCCTTCGGGGCCTCATGTTTTTCGCGTTTCGCCGATGGCTTATTAATAGACGAAGGCATTCGCCTTGAAATTTCGTCGCGAACTGTTTTCCTCGTCGCCTCGAAATCTTGCCGCGAGCAATAAAACAGCAATAAAAACGTCGTTTTATCTCGGTTCCAGACCGATATCCAGGTGTTTAGCAACGAAAATACTCCTTTCTAATGGTGTCTCTGTGGCAATCAATTACCCGTTTCCGTTGCCAAAGTTGTAAACTCTCTTGCCGAAATCCGCGCGAGAGAAGGAAAATAAAAATGAAGAAAAAAGAAGATTGCGTCTATTTGTGCACCCGTGTGCATTCGTTAAGAGAGTTAAATAGCTTTCTTTATTTAGCTACAACATTCTTCCTGCGGCTAGTTTCTATTTGAATACCACTTTCCTTGGTCGATTCACAAAAACTTGAACTCGCGTACACATCCGCTCTCTGGAGATTAGGATTAGAATTCTATCATTGAGGAAGTTGAGGAACGAGAAATTTATCACCAGACCGAGGAAGTATACATACGTATATGTAAATTAGGAGATAAATTCAACTTCGGTCTGCTGGTTAGAATGGTCAGACTGATTCATTTCGGGTTTATTCCTTCCATAAAAATCCTTTTGGATCTACCTGACTGGTCAGAATGATGCAAGTTTGTTTTTTGTATATAAATGGATCTATCAGACTGATTCATTTCGGGTTTACTCCTTCCATAGAAATGCTTCTTGATCTACCTGACTGGTTAGAATGATGCAAGTTTGTTTTCGGTATAAAATTGGATCTACCAGACCGAATCATTTCGGGTTTGTTCCTTCCATAAAAATCCTTTCGGATCTACCTGACTGGCCAGAATGATGCAAGTTTGTTTTTGGTATAAAATTGGATCTACCAGACTGATTCATTTCGGGTTTGTTGTTCCCATAAAAATATTTTTGGATCTATCTGACTGGTCAGAATGATGCAAGTTTGTTTTTTGTATATAAATGGATCTACTAGACTGATTCATGTCGGTTTTGTTCCTTCCATAAAAATCCTTTTGGATCTACATGACTGGTCAGACCGATCAGGTTTGTTCTTTCTAGTAGGTGGTCCCTGAAGTTCGTTCCTTTCATAGAATAATCATTTGTAGACAGCGGATCTTTATGCAAAATAAAAATTTTCCACCTGAATTGCAACAAACCGGAGTGACATAGAAATTGATTCTCTCTCTTAATATGTTCGATAGGTTGAAAATAATATAAAAGTATTTCAGGATTCGTCGAATGTTTTCAATGCTTTAAATTACACCTACCGATTGTTGTCATAAATTTATAAAATCCGCAGTCTAGTCATTTTTAGTGGTCCATGTAAGAGAGAGGTTAATTTACAACTACACAACTAATTCACAACTATATATTATATTGTAGTCGTACGCTTCTGAAATCGATCCTTCAAGTACCAGTTGCATTAGACAATCTATTGTCATATACGGTCTGCAGAAAGGTGCAGCTTTGTGAACGATGATGATCTGAAACTTGGTGCAGGTTGTTCAGTTGAATAAAAGTCTATAATGTGCA
>CM052311.1:21057863-21146999 GCA_028455605.1 Lasioglossum malachurum | reverse complement strand
AATCCGCAGTCTAGTGATTATACAGTACAGAATTAATATCAACATATTACACCATTCCTGCAGAGGTTCACAAATTCACAAAATCACGGCCGAAAAGCTCATAACAAAACGGTGAAAAAATTACTGAAAAAGTGTGGCTTAAAAAATGAAGCTGTGGTTGTGCGTCACCGGCTGGAAATGCAATAATTACCATATTTTATGCGAGATCAAACCGTCCGATGCCAAGGGAAACAAAAAAGTGGTCCGAAAAACAAATCGAACGGTGCCAGAGGGAGTCAAAATTCGAGATTGATCTACCGCCGCGCAGCGCCATCGTAAAACTCGTCTAGCCAATGAGGAAAGAACGGAGGCGTGTGATTACATCAACAATAAAAGGAATTTAACGATTCTGCGACGGTCTCGACACCTGTACGCCTGCAGAACCGATACGAATGCGCATAATTTAGACAAACATTTTATTCCCATTTTCGTCGCGTCCGTTCGCGATGATTAATTGTTCGCCGCCGAACAAGAACCTCGGTCACTGGAAAAAAATTAATTCTGCGATCTCTAAAACGAGATTCGGCTATAAATACTGGTTCGAGAAAAAAATATCTTGTTTAGCTCCTTATTTGGATCCGAGATTCGGTCTTGCAACGTTTCATCGGACTAACAGCTGGTCGGAAGGTTGAGCAAACTGACTCATCAGATGAACAAACTGGCTGATCAGGCAGAGAATAAATTTCATTGGTTTCTTATCGTTACAAATTAACATAGGAGCCGTTGATTGCAAAAATTCTGTAGATGAGAACAGTTAATCATCGGATAACGAGGAATTAAGTAAAAGTTCTGTGAAATACAGCAATATCGAAAGATGTAATGGGGATCGTTGTGCAAGCCACGATTAACACCACTATTGCACCTTAACAAAAATTTATTCAAGGACACTCGGCAACTTTCAATCCAATCGTTTAATAATGCAGAGCTTTATCCATATTCATTGGATTCGATACAATTAACAGAGAGCATTTTTCAACGATCTTTTGCTGATCTTTATTCACGCTGGGTGTCCGGATAAAATATGTACATTCCACTGTATGAAACTATATGAAAAACAATTTTTCACTACTATTAAAAAAGTTATGTCTTTGTAAGCGTGTACGAATATTAATGCGAGACATTTGTGATCTTGTGAACTAGGGTAACTGCACCAGTGAATAAACGGGCACCAGTAAATGAACGCTTTTGTATATTCCAACAAATTTTAAGCCGATTACTAGAATGTAGTGTTCCCTGACTGGTATTTTTTATATTTTTTATTTAACGTTTAATAAGGAAAAATAATAATAATTTCATTTTATTTGTGTTCATTTATTTTTGACAAATGAAGTATAGGGAGCCATTTGGCATATATGAGATTCCTTTAATTCACATATTTTTTTTTTTTTAAATAAAATATCTTCCTCTGAACAATTTCTTAAATGTTCATTCACTGGTGCAGTTACCCTACACTGTTCCCGAAAATTCCAAAAGATTTAAAAAGCCCGGCTTTCGACGACTTCTTTATTCCATTTCGAATGAACCCGTGTATACACTATACAGATGCCCGTTGTAATCCAATTCCGCGCGTTCTCTGATATTTTTCATTTTTATTCGGCCGTCGCGCGGATCGACGGAATCGTCGAGCATCAAACACAGAAGTCGGCGGTCGTCGGATGATATCGCGCCACCCATTTACCCGTCGATGTCTCTGTGAAGGTATATGTATATCGAATACCATTTTTTTCCTCTCCTTTTCTATAGACGTCCTTCGCAGATCGAGTCCCAGTTTCACGCGTAATAGACGCTTCTCCGTCGCCGACTTGGAAGTTTAACCCAATTAGAATTTATGCAACACTGCGAATGGCTTTTCCACCTTCCCACTAGGTTTTTCGCTCTTAACCGGAACGCCGCAGCACGGCGCGTCGTCAAGAAATTTACGCGGGCTTTAATGGACTTTAGGGCCGACGGCGATCCGCGACAACAGCAATTACCGTCGCGGAAAAAGCGCAAGCTCGGAACAGAGTGTAAAGTTTGTGTAAATAATCGCGCGGACCGCTGGCGACTCCAACTTCTTCTTTATTCCGGTCTTTTTACTGATCCGAAACAAAAAAGAAATTTTGTTTGTTAATTAATTTATTTATTATTGCATTGAACAGCAAGTACACGTAGTGGATTCTTGAATAAATAAAGTTGACGATACTTGTACGAAGTGAATTTGGTTGAACGCAATAAAGAAATGAGTGTGCATGAGGAAGCGTTTCGTTTGGAAAATTTGTTAAATACATGGTTCGTTTATAAATGGTTCGTTTACGAGACACGAGAGATCTAACGTTTTGCATCTAAAGATGCATCCATGAGGAATTGTTCAAGAAATATATTTCTTCGGGCGTGCACTATCCAAAAAATTGCTGAAGCTCTAGTGCTCCGTAAACCTAGTGTTAACACTTAACACTAAACATACCACGAGGGATCAAATGACCCGTTTTAGATTTTTTATTTGACAATTATTTGAAACTCTGCATTCTCACCCATTGATATCGTATAGAGAATTCTATATGGTTCATTTCTCAAAAAATGTATTGTTTCTCCGTTAGAATTCTTCGGTAAAACAGAGCTACTACCATAACGTCAAGCTGACAAATGGATTTAGGAGATTTACAAAATAAACCAGCTTGAATAATGTTAAATTTGAATAAAGTTTGAATAATTTAGTGCTCCATGTAACTCTTTAAAAATTAAATAGCGTTCTTTTAAACTAATTTCTACAAACGCTTTTTTCAGTATTGCAAGAGGTATTTCTAAGCTAACGAACTTGGCCGTATTTTGTTTGACCTCACAACTTTTTACGACCATAGGAACTTGGCTCCTGTTTACAGTACGGTTTTGTTGGGATTCATTTAAGTCAGCAGTAATTAAAATAATGTCCTAAAGAACAGTTGAATAAATGTTTAACGAAAGCGAAGTAAATAGAATTACCGAATGAAACGAAGTTAACGAGAACAGAGGTCTACGTAAGCATCGGAGTCAAAGAATCTCACAATCAAACACGCCAATCCTTCGTCGAGGCGAGCGGTGCGCGTGCCATAAGCGCGTTTACATGCTACTATCTCGCTTCAATCATCTCCTTTCTCTTCGACACTTTCACTGTCACTTCGTATCGCCGCGGACTTCGTTTACGTTTCTATGTATCTCGTGGCTGCCTACGGGAATAATGCCTCCCGTTATTCAGGAACGATCGTATCTTCGTTACAAATTGTTCCTCGAGGTGCGAACAATTAGTCCCTCTCTCAATAATCCGGTTAACTTGGAAATAAGGAGAGAAAACATCCGCGGAGTACATATCGCGTAAACCGAGGCGCGAGCGCGTTTTTTCGCGGTGGAAACAACAGACCGGCAAAAACGACCCATTTCTTTATTCTGGGCACGGTCGAGGAAATTATCGAGCTACTTTTGCAACGAATTGTTTAATAAATTTATTTACTCGCGCGGGAGTCACGCGAATTCTCAATTAAAACATTCTTGTCATTTTTTTCTACGAGCGTTACAGACTTCGTAGCTTTAGCTTGCCTCGATAAGCGAATCTTGCTTCGAATTTTTCAAGGAAAAGTTCGCGTGAACTTTCTCGCACTGTGTCCTCGAAATTACTGGGTTATCACGAAAATCTTTTTGACTTTGTTGCTCTGGAAGCAATGTTTGCTGTTAAAAAAGAGTCAGGTGCTAGTTCTTTGTTTGGTACGTAAAACTTTCAATTGTAACATTTACGATTTTATTGGATTAACAGCTGATCGAATGGCTCGCAGATCAGGCGAAGCAAATGACTGGGTCACACTTGAGCCACATTCATTTGTTTTAGTCAGACCGAGAATAAATTCCGTCGATTTCTTATTTTAGCAAATTCACACATATACCATAGGCTGGTCCACCTAAATATCTCCTTTATTTTTGATGACATAACAAATGTTTTTAATGCAATGTAAATGATATCACAAGGTGAATGCTTTGCAAATCTTATTTTCTTCTCGAGGTCATTTTTCCGGAATTTTCAAGGTCATCGGTATTTTTTTCCTTGACATTCTAATTGAGGCTAAAACGTAATTCCAAGAATCGGAATTTGAATAGCGGTTTGCTTCTCAAGAATTTTAATGTGATTTCACTCAAAAATTCATAAAATCCGCAGTCCACTTGTTAATGTGTCTGTAATTTTTCATTTTGTTGCTTCGTCTTAAGAGAAGTCCCATAATTAGACGGTTTATAATCAAGCGAGGAAAAATGACGCGATTCCACCTATTCGATGAAGGCGTGGAGGTAATCCAGAGCTCGGAAATTGTTGTCGGTCCTCCGCCGTTCGATTTCGGCCCCGGTGTGCATCCTGCGTCCTTAAATTAGTTAAACTGGTGCACTGAAATTAACCCAGTTATGCGAAAGAGAGGAGAGGATATCGAATAAATTCACCGCGCAGCCGCCGCCGTATTGGTGGCGTCAAGTGTTGCGTGTCGGTGTTGGCTTTGGCTGTGTATGTGTGCCCGATAGAAAGAGGGATGGTGAATATTGAGACGTAGCTGGATGCTAGATGCAGAAGCAAAGAGGAGGAGGGTAAACACAAAATGAGAGTGAGAGGGAGAGAGAGAGAAATAAAAATAAAATTGTGCGAGCGCAGGGATGACCTAAGCGTGAAAGAGAAAATGGAGCGAGGTACGTCTAAAAATAAAAATAAAGGACCCTCTAGGTCCTGTGAAGATAAACAGAGAATGAGGTAGAGGAGTCATAAGGTACGTTTAACGGAAAAACCAAAATTGTAGGAACATTGAGATTATGCAAAGACGAGGCAGATCCGGAAACTAAAAGACCTGGATCAAATTGTTGGAATAAGAGAACGGTACGAGATTGGATTGGAAAATAAAAATAGAAGTTGAAGTACATATTTCAAAGACGTTGTATCCTGCACGATTTTAATCACACTCCTCTTCCTGAACGAAAAGAAAAACGGGTAGAGTTCATGTAACGGTAAAAATAAAGTCATGGGAACATTGAGATGAAATAGATCTGGAAACTAAAAGATCTGGATCAAATTGTTGGAATAAGAGAACGATACGAGGTCGGATTGGAAAATAAAAATGGAGGTTGAGGTATATATTTCAGAGATGTACATATCCTGTACGATTTTAAGCACACTTCTCTTCCTGAACGAAAAGAAAATCGGCTAAAGTTCGTTTAACAGTAACAATAAAATCATGGGGACATTGAGATGAGGCGGATCTGGAAACTAGAAGATCTGGATTAAATTGTTGGAAGAAGAGAACGATACGAGGTTAGATTTGACAATGAAAATGGAAGTTCAGGTATATGTATGTATATTCCAAAGATGTATCCTGTACGATTTTAATCATTTCTCTCTCGCGGAAGGCGCGCCTCCTAGGTTGGATATCGGTTGCTTGCTCTAGAGATTTCCTGTTTCCTTTTCTTCTGTTTTGATTGCACTGGTTCCTCTTCCTGTACAATAATGCTGTACCGATCGACTGTTTATAAATTGAGAGGATTCCGTGGAGAGCGTAGATAGTCTGTCGCAGTGCGATCGCGTTAATGAGCCCTCGTCGCGACAATGTGAGTCACGTTCGCAGACATATTTCACGGAAAATTATAAATAATAGCGTTAGGCAACGCGCCTGACGCGCTTCCCCTCGTGGTGTAAGAAGAGATAGACACATTGGATTAATGAACGCAACGTGAAATTGGTGAGAGACCTGTGTAAGAATACTGAGGACGAGAGCATGGCGACAACATGGCGGTTGGGAGACAAAGGTAACGCGCAACACGAAGAGATTGGATTAAAATGGGCATCGAGGGGAGAAACAGTATTCTAGAGATTAATAACAATAGTTAGATTAAGAGGAAAAAATTGAGATTCTGAAGGTGTTAGAATGGAGCGAGGAAGAGAAAAAATTGAGAAAACAGAACTGGTTGGGAACACAGTTGGTTAAATGAGAATTTGATGGCAGCGGGAAAGGCAAACGAAAACACGTGTTAGACTAATCAGAGGAAGTCTAAATGGTAAAAGAGTTGGAGAACGAGGGAGGAATACACGCGGCGAGTTAACGATGACGAAATCAAGGCGGCGATAGGAGGAAACTCCGAGTAAAAACGGGAGCGGAAATCGGAGAGAAAAAAAGAAAATACAAGGACGAGAGAATGCAGACAGCAGACTAACGAGGACACGAAATAATGAAAAAACAAATGTCGTGGACAAGGACGGATGTATACGGGTCAGACTCTAGCCGTGATAAAACGGCACAAAAATCGAGAAGCGACAAAGATGGAAAAACCGAAACACTGGATCAAAGCAAGCCAACCAAAGACCTAGCAAATAGTACATGCAAACATAAAGAGAAAATGCGATGCTTGTATCGACAATAGCGAATCCAAGATGGCGGTGGGAAGAACGCGAGACAGAAGAGGTGTACTGAAAGAAGACTAAAACTCGAAGTCGAAATCGTAGGGAATACTAACGGTCCTTTGACGAGACTTAAAAAGAAGAAAGAATTCTAGGAAATAAAAGAAAACATCTCGGGGACACGATGTGAATATCAATGACGAACCCAAGATGGCGGCGCAGGAAGAGTCGGAAAGTAGAACAGAAGAGGAGATCGAAGAGAAAATAAAACTCAAGGCTGGGGAGATACGCACGGAGCATTGGCGGCTCATAAAACATGTAAAGAAAACGAAATAACCGAGAAGAAATAAAACCTAAGATCGGGGACACAATGCGTTCATCGGGCCAGCACTGAATTCGAAATATCGACGTCGGCGAGATCCGTGTTGGAAAGCTGTTGACTTCGATCAATCGATCCAGGATCGTCAACTTGGAATTTCCTGATTTTATTAGCGAAATCGACCTCGTTCGATCCATCACCGTAAAAGCTGGGCGTGAAAATGGCTTGGTACTATTTAAAACAGTAGAAACATTGAAAGAATTTCGGAATGTTAAATCGTTAAAGAAGAGATGAAAACTTTTGTTTTGCAAGAAGTCCAATTATAGCGTGGAACCTCGACAATTGATAATCTCCGCAATCAGTGCTAGCGAAGATCTTCGGTGGTCCGTGCTAGCAACGATCATTACTATCAGAGCTACGATTCTATCGCAACAGAGGTCAATCATACTAATCATCGAAGAGATTGCTCCGGGCAGGAAGACACTGCTCGACCATGGACAGTAGCGTCGTCGACCTGATGAGGTTCCTGGATGTCTGCCAGCTGTGCTTCCAGACGGAACGGAAGTCGTAGAACTTGTGCACCCTGTGGACAATCGTCACGTTCTTTCGTACCGAGAGAGATCCTATGGTTGCTTCTGGGGCTGTTGTACTGTCGTCACTTGCCACCGCTTTATATTTGTTTGTAAACACGATCTGTTTCCTTTTCTTTAGAGGGAAACATCTCGTAGCAAGCTGCTCTCGCGAGGCTAAACAATCTAGAACTGCAGACAGACCTCCTTCAAGTGAATGAATGCCAAAAGTTAAACAGGCAACACACAGCGGCACTTTACATCAAACTAATAACATTTTTGTGCAATCTACAATCATTAAAACATGGACAGTGAGAGAGAGTGGCTCATTAAATTAAGCTAGTTATAAGTTAAACATTTGAAGAATCCGAGCAAATTCAATCCAGAGATTTTAATGGTGCTCGAAAGTCTCTTCAGAGCCTAACGACTTAATCACTCGATGACTAATACTTTCTCCAAACGATCTCCCCGTTCTCTTTTTAATTGAGAGGGTTAATCCAAACGATTCTTCCGGGCTGCTCAACTCTAAAATCTACCTGTAGCTGTGTTCGCCTTCCGTTTCTCGTTATTCTTCACCGGTGCCGTTTCTTTCGGTGTCCTTGCTCTCCCGGGTGGTGGTGATGGTGGTCGAAGCGGTATAGTGGTTCGACGAGTGGACGTCTTGCAGTTCTTTCGTTTCGTCGACGAAGTGGCCACTCGACCTGTTTGTGTCGTCGGACCACTTGCCGTCGTCGTCATCGTCGTCGACGTGGTCGTCACCGGGTGACGAGAGCCCTTCACTGTTACGATACCCCGGCTGAATAGGAAGCTTCACGAGAGAATGGGAGAGGGAGAGAGACACTGCCGTGGACTCGAGTGGAAATAGTTCCTGCTCGATGATCGACGGAGTCCGATCAACTGACAATCTTCGGTTTTTGCTGGTGGCGCGATATGGTGAAAGGGAAACGACCGGCAATTAAAACCCTACCAGTTTATGGCACTCTTAGTAGTTCAATCTTGAAGAGGAAAAATTCCAAAAGATTTTAGCATCGTGTGTTCCTAATGGGTCATTCCATGCAAAATCAGACACTTTTTGTTCGAATCTGAATATGTTGCAGTCTTTAGTGACCTATGAACGAATCTATCTGTGAGGAAAGGATTTTTCGATATCCTAAAAATTGTTGATTTCACACACAGACGTGTAAAAAAAACTGTTATAATTAGACTGCGGATTTTATACATTTATAACAAAAATGGGCACGTACAGTTTTCAAAGCAGTGGACACGTTAAAAATATTTAAGAACATCTATGTATTAGTTTCAGCTTAATAGGGTAATTAAAAGAAGAATACAATTTTTTCTTACCGTTTATTTTGCAATCGTTAAAGAGATATTAGATTGACGATCTTGAGGAGTGCGAGATAAAAGAGACAGCCTGAATTTACAGTCTACAAAAGGTATCTTTTTGCAGGACTTGTGACATGAAATTGCAATTTTCAGATAATAAAGGCAATACGGCCGCGGCCCTAAAAAACTTGAACTAGCCAAGTCAAATTAAAGAAAAATTGAGCAAATAAGAGATAAAGAGATAAAAAGTTAAGTGATTGCAAGGGTGCGGGATTCGCCTTCTTATTTCTCGATAATAACAAGCATGGGGGTTTTCAGTAGTCAAAAAGTACTAAAAGTTGCATTTTACAACTTTTTTATGTTGGCCTATAATGAAAATTTAGAAAATACGTTTTGTAGATGCAAATTACGCCTCGTAAACGAAAAACTAAGACTTTTGAGGGAGATAGCGCCCTAGATCGATCTTATATCTAGCGTTTTTGACTACTGAAAAACCCTGTGTTTGTATTATTGAGAAATGAGAAGGCGAATCCCGCACCCATGCAATCTTCGAAAAAAGAGTCTACCCCGTTAAGAATGTATCACTATCAATAATGTTTTTATAAAATATCGAAACAGTCCAATTTTTAAGTGAGAACCCTCTGTAAATCCGTTTTGGAAGTTCTCAGTGAAAAAGGAGACGTCCAGCCGCATGGAGATCGATTATGGCCTCAAAACTCGCGGTGCATCCCCTAATCCAAACGTATTCCGCGTCGAAACGGGAATGTATAGCAAATAATGTCAGTGATTGATCGGCCCGGGCCGGCCGCCGCGTTTCGGACGTATCTGGAACGTTTCTCTTTGGGCTTCGATAAAATCCAATCGGATCGTGGCACTCGATACATTTGGTTTCGCCATCGCACCTTTTGTCCGGTCTGTCAACAAGAGAGTTACGGATAGCATCGTCGATTCCCGGTCGATCCTTTTATCGCGCGGTCTGTTATTTACGATTTCGCGAGCCGGCGAAGATAACCGGTCGTTTCGCACGACGCGCCGTGTCATTTCACTGAATCCCATTTTCTATTTCATCTTTCTTTTCTTTTTTCTCCTGTTCGTTCTCGTTGCTACTCCCTCAGCACCGACCGCGTTAGAAAGTTGCGATTTTTCGTCGCCCGGGACGAGGATCTCGCGAAACAGCAAATTCGCGACGTTTATGTAGCAATAAACTGTTTGGCACGGCAGTTAGAAAACGGAGATCGGCGGTTTCTTCTCTGGTAGACCCTTTTTGTTCTACATCGATTCTTTGACGCCTCGCAATTTATTTCTTACGGTTTCACGGGTTTTCTAGATAATTACCGGACTAGATTTAATGCGTTTACGACAAGAATGACCGGATGTAATTTAAACCGGTAAAAACATTGGAGACGGTTTAAAAACGTCATCGAGAAGTACATCATTTTCGTTTAACTTTTATTACTTACAATCATGTCGGAACATTTTTATTTTGCAGAAAAATCTGAAAATTTATCACTATACATTTATTAATCTGTCATCACAATGGTCTTTTAACATTTCTAAAAAATTATTGCTCAAGTATGCTAATATTCATTGACCAACTTTTACCAACTATGCTTAAGTATCTGGAAAGAGATTGTGTGAAAAAAAAACTTTTTAAAAACCACGCTTATATTAAAATGCACTAAAAAGGAGAAAATAATTTCTTTCCTGGTTCTCTCCATAAAATACCGAATCCAGTTAAATGATTAATAATATTTTTCCCAAAAATTTTAAGCGATTAGTTCCAAATTTCTTCTGTTATAAAATTAGTGTCGGAATAGATAGAAAAATTTAATATAAATTTAAATAAAATCACACATGGCATTAGTAACTATAAATAAAAGAGAGAGCGCGCGCGTGTCGAGCGCTAAACTATTGACGTAATCTTCGTGGGCACTCCACGCGCTTTTATTTATAGTCACTAATGTCATGATTTTATTTAAAATATTAAATTTTGATCTAATTGCTTAAAATTTTGGGGAAAAACTGGATTCTGTATTTTATGGAGAACCAGGAAAAATATTATTTTCTCCTTTTTAGTGCATTTTAATATAAGCGCGGTTTTTAAAAAGTTTTTTTTCACACAATCTCTCTCTCTCTCTCCGGATACTTGAGCTTACAGCACTACAATGGCATTTTCTTTTAAGCACAATGATATACTCCTCTTAAGAACAATACAATGTCGTTCCACTAATTCCAAAATGGCGACGAGGTTAATTATACAAGCACTCGTTATCCCCGACCACGTGTGACTTATGAACTTTTTATTCGAAAAACATCATGACCCATATATGGATTGTGAGAGGCTGCGAAGGTTTTAGGGGCTCGCGAGGTTCTACTGTCAAGTGAATATGCAGCATTAAGCTCGCAGGAGTCCTCGAGTTGTGGCAACTGGACTGCGACTAAATTTTCATGGAAATTAAAATTTGTTCCGTCGAGATATCCGCGAGGCTGAAATAAAATACTATTTCCCGCATTCACCGTGCGAAACGTTCAGCTTAAAAATTGTATAAAATAATGACTCTAGCTACTACTTCCTAAAAGATCGTTCATCGAAATTACGCATGTTCCATTCTGTTTTAGAAATAAACTGAAAAGTACAGAAAACAATTCTACAAAACTATGTTATTTTTCGTTGATGCTCTTTTACATATTGTGGTTTCACTTTCTCATGAAAAGACACTTAAACGAAGGATTACACCCTTTCTGACAATATAAGAAGAAACAAAGTTGTATACTAATTGTTTCTTGCGTGATTTCAAAGTCTGCTAATTATATTACTCTGTCCCATAATAATAGTAGCAGATGATGAATTTAATTTGTCCCGTAATAATAGAACGCAACATTTATTATCAAAAAACTAGATTACATTAAACAATAAATTCGAAATGTTACTCCTAATTTTTATTTTGAGTGTACAGATAGTTTCTGGATTTTTCAATAATTTCGTTACTGCATTTTACGCTTGTAAGTAGGATCCCTTGGCTGCGAAGCTTTGCTTTATCGTTCAGAGCCATCGTTCTTTGCTTCCAGCATAACTTGTTTTTTTTTTTCATCTTACTTTTACAATGGGTTGATATAACTGAAATAAAACAATTGATTTCGATCAGCGGATGAAATTAAAGAAATAGTTATAATTCGTAATAATTAGGTTAACCTAAAAATTGAAAGATGTGTCAAAACACATGACAGATGTCGTGAAACATTGATTTTTATTGTAGGCTTTGTAATTTTGCGCTACAACATAACCTACAGCTGCATTCACCAATAATTCCCATTTAAATATTCACTTGCTACTAGTATTATGGAACAGAGAGAGCACAATTTTCTTTATTATCCTCGAGGATTCATATCTTTATCGTGGGCAGGAAATTGTTAAAAAATCTATAAAGGGTGTCAACGAGTACGCCGAGTTGGATCCGTTGATTGTGATTCTCTGTTTGGAGATCGAATAAGCGATTGTCGCAACGCGATGACTGTCGACCGAGCCTCGGCTAATCTTCAGCTCGGGGTCACGCTGGACTTGGTCATCAATACGTGGCGATTCATTAGAATGTAGGCCAGCCAGGGACGATCGCGCCATTAATTAGGTCAAACGTGCTACCTGTGGATTCGCAGCCAGCAAAATCCCACCGAGAAGTTGCTCGATGGGGAAATATCAACCAGAATATTCGCACCATTTTCCAAAAATGCACACACACTCCACTGGTGGACAAAATGATAAGGCACCGTTGTACACACACAAAATTTTATTTATTTATTTTCAAGCCGAAAATATAAAGGTTTTGAATTGGCCTGTGTGTGCAAGGTCTCCTGACCTAAACATTATCGAGAACGTTTGGGGAAGACTGTCAAGAATATTACACGAAGGTGGAAAGCGGTATAGTACAGTATCCGAATTGAAATCAGAAATTTTAGAAACTTGGGAAAGAGCATACATCAAAATGATATAAAAAATCTATGTAGAAGTTTACCAAAAAGAGAGTGATCGAAGTGGTACAACGTAAAGGGTAGTACACGCATTACTAAACTGCCAAAAATTGTGTAATTTTGTTGAATTCCTTTCTTATTTTATATTCAAAGTGCCTTATCATTTTTCCCACACTAAAAGTCAATTTTTGTAGAAATAATAAATGGTTTGAACGAGTTATTTAATTTTTAGTATATTATATAAAAGTTAGTACCTTATTTTCACCAGTCTAGGTTCACACAATATTTTTTAAGGCTAGATTGTACACGTCGATGAGGTCTTCGTTTACTATTGTCGCCACGTTAGATCAGCAATTTGTCCCGGTACGTCGATGTTTTCTCAGAAGTTGGCCAATAAATCCCGACGCATCGAGGAACTACGCGAGGCTGCAATTAGCGGGGCCGGTCAATTAATGAGTAAGAGAGACCGACGGCATCCTAATTGCGGGGCTGATTATACCACGGCTCGGCTGGCATGGTCGCAGGACGCTGAGCCCTCTTCGAATTCTATGGAATAATTATTTCCGTGGTTGGCGTTGGAAGTCACGTAAACGACGCTGCGGCTGCTGCTCTGCTGCCCAAGCAATATACCGAACACGAACCCGGTCTCTCTCTTCGAGTTTAATTATCCTCGTGAAAGAACGTTCATTGTCGTTGACAGCCGCAAAGACATTGGAACATGATCCACGAGGTTGGTTTAGAAGTATGGGAACGGGAAGGATCATCGAAGTGCTTCTGATTCCCACACGAACGCCATCCAGAGACTGCAATAAACCAGCGAACCTCGAATTTATTGGCTAACGAACATTATTTGCCACTCCAATTCACTTATCATCAGACTGCGGATCTTCATACAAAATGAAAGTTGTCTTCGTCAATTGCAGCCAACAGAAGCCAATTCTTTCTTGGATATTTTTTGAGAAGTTAGAGCAATTAGCTTACTACGCACCGTGCAAGAATTTTTGAAAAAATTGTAATTGGTAGGAATTCCAGAGAAAATAGTAGAAGTTGTTGTTTACAACTTTTTTATGGGAAATATGGAATGGCCTAAATTGGAAATTTTAAAAATACATTCTGTAGACCTATGTCACTTATACATATTCTGAAAATTTCATAAAAATTGGTCAATAATATGGAAACTAACTATGGAAAATAATATGTAACAGTATTTTTAAATTCTTCTTCTGTTTTCACTGTTTTAAACTACACCCACTGTTTTTGTGTTAAAAATGCATAAAATCCGCTCTCTAGTAATTATACCAGTTACCGAAGCGTCGCAGATTGTAAATAAATCGTAAAAGTAGGTGTCGAATGGTGCAACACCGATATAATGGTAGGGCAATATAATTTTATTAGCAGACGTGACGATGTGGTGTGTAGCGAGCAGCCTTCCGGTAAAAGGTGAGAAACACCCTAACCTTCGGCCGCAAATAGGTTCATAAAACTCTGGGACGGGTTTTTCACAGACGATTTTACGCGGGCGATGGGAAAACCTCGACGAACCGCGTCGCCCTAAAAATAGTCTCGGTGTTCGCTTAGGTGCAGGCCTCCGGTAAAACATAAAGCACCTGCGAACGCGGAAGCGTTCGACACGCTATTTCAGTACCGCCGGAAGTTCCGTGAGACGACGGATATTTTTAACCCCTTCGCTGCGGCAAAATAAACTGCTTTTCTTTGCCCGGTTCTGATCGATACCGATTTATGAACTTCTGTGATATTGAATTTTAAGGGAACCGCTGAAACGGAAAACTGAATCCACCAAACCAATCCAATATGATTGGGAATATACATACGTTGGGACATAAATGTACATGGATCGTTTCACCTTGAATTGTTTGAAACACTCATTAAGATGATAGTCGATTAAATGAGCAAATAAGCCACGAATGATGTCACGTTTGGTCTCATTTCAATGAGGAAAGTGTCGCGAACATATTGTTCAAATTTCTACAAGGAGGACATAATTATAAATTGATTGTTGACATTATTTTTGCATTATTTTTAGATGTAAAGTGGGTTTACAAAGTGTTCGTACACCTTTAAAAACTAATAACTTTTCTATAATTATACCAAACGACCTGATCTTTTATAATCATATTAATGGCCCAAATAAAAAAGTTTTAAAAAATGCCTTTTTTATTTTTGCATGTAACCTTGTAAATTATAATTTTTGGGAAATCTTTTTTGAATATCATTTCGTAAACCAACGCTTCTAATTGATTATAACATATCAGGTCGTAGTACAATTATACAAATGTTATTCTGTTTTAAAGGGTGTACGAATACTTTCTACACCCATTGTACATACAGTGACGGGGTAGAACGCCGAGATTTGCCCTGCGAAAATGAGGCTAACCGCGTCTACGATAATCTGAGTAATTAATTGTTCGTTGCTTAAAAGCGTGTTCGTGACTTGTTCTTAATCAGGCACATCTACTGGAGATAATACAATGGATTTCATGCTCCAGAATTCGCGCACAATTGCTTCTCAATTATAAACATACGTTCCAAAGTTCATTTTTAGTAACTAAATCAATTATTATGGGTGTGATTAAACTCGGTAAACATCCGAAACAAGAATAAATAGAAGATACAGAGTGTCCCAAAAATGTTGTATATCCTTAAGAGGGGTAATTCCTGAGGTGATTTTGAGAAACTTTTTCCTTCGCGAGAATGTTTTGTACCCCTTTCAAGGAAGTACAACATTTTTGGGACATCCCGCATTTTCCTGACATTTTCCTGATGGATTCGCTGTCCGACCGATTTCCCTTCTTTCACCGGTCGGTAACGAACGGCACGTAATCGGCGCCGTAGAAAATTACAATCGAAGCGTAGAAGAAACCCGAGGAAAGTGTGAAACTCCGATATCATTGGATTAAGCCGTCAGAACAGCAATAAACAGCGTAACTCCCTCGGAGCTTCGTTCGGTGTAGTCGGTGTGGCGCTCGAGCCGTTCGATAAAAGAAAGTGACGAGAAAGTATGAAAACCGGTATATGGGCACCCGCGGAACCGGAATTCTTCATCACAGTCCGATTACGGAATATCAATCGGCGGATGACCAAATAAAACGACAGGCTCCGCTTCGTGCTCGTTAGACGTCGTGTTAGAGACGAGTCTACAGGCGAACCGCGCGATTACGAGATGCTAGATAAACGTAATATTGCGCAGCGAATCGTTGATCGATCGATCGCGCACTGCTTGCGAGGATAAGATGTCGTAACAGCTTCGATTACGAGTGAAAAATATATTTTTTTTAACCGATTAGATTCATTAGGCCATTACATTGGCCCGACGACCTTGGGCCGATAATCTTAGCGGCGGCGTCGCTTGTTCAATTAAAAACCGTATTTTTCTTAACACAGGTCTTATTTATTTCGATCATATTTGATAACGAAGTCTGCAGCTTACACTGCAATTTAGTTCATTTCACAACGAATAAATTGATATATACAGGGTGTCCCAGCTAACTTGACCACCTTGAATATCTTTGTTGTTTCGAAGATACGTCAAATGTCTGAAGGACAAAGTTGAATGGTAAAATCATACGATACCGAACAAATTTTTGTTTTTATGTAATTTTTTTAGAGATGTGAAGGTCACAATATAGACAAAATAGTATTTTAAATAGTATATAGTCCTATTTATTTTAAAGCTAAAATATTAAATAGTATTTCAAAAATATTTCTTTCGCCAAATAATGCCCACCTCTGTTCAATATTTACCTATAATATTGTAATAAAGCGTTTATAAACAAACTTCATATAACATTCTTTTCGTATTTTCACTTGTACATAGATCATGCTCCTACAATCTTGCCGGAAAAGTAGGAAACACCCTGTATATATGACAAAGTTATTTTCAACAATTTTATGACAAAGTTATACGTGAACAGTAGATCTTCCAGTGTGCCAAAAAGGCATCACATTCTTTCCCGTGTCAATGGGACTTGCGAACCGTTTATAGGAGCTAAGCGACAAACGAAGAGGTAGAATGGAATGCTCGGTGGCATTGTTCGGCGTTTTTAGTTTCATTAAATAATTGCCGGCGCAGTCAACTTTTTAACGGTCGTCGAAGAGAAACCCGTTGCCCGACTTCGTCAAAGCGAACACCGATTTTCCGTTTGGGTGATTGAAGTGACTCCTGGGCCATTGTTCGCCGCGCGCGACAAAGAAACAAAGAGTTATCGCGGCCTGTTTCGGTGGTGCAACAATAGGCGAATGGAAACGCCACGGGGGTCGACCAAAGGCAGGCGGTTTCGAAGAAATTGAGTGCTTTCCTTTCTTCGCAAAATGGATAGGCTACAATACGGTTCGTGCCTCCGTATTTGTTCGGCTTGGACTCGAGTCGCGAGTGTCTTTCGAGGCATTACAAAAAATGCACGACCGAAGTCTGAGGATTCAAGCCGGGGGACTGAAATCTTTGAATTCAGAGGATTTGAACCTGAAGATTTGAAGAAAGAGCCATACGGAAGTTTCTACGTAGTTTAAATAATTTCAATCTCCTGACTTTTATATGTATGTTACAGTCACTTTTCCCTTAAGTTTGGATCCTTGTGTTCTAAGATTCTCCAACGAGGATCATTAAATTCTCGGGTCTTCTGACCTAAGCTGCTCCGAACTCAAAGATTTAAGCGAGAAGACATGCGAATTTAATGAACCGCATTAGAACATTCTAGAATACAAGTAGAGTGGTACATACCTCGATATACGTCCAATTCGGAATACGTCCTGTTTGGACGTGACAAATTAGCTCGGTATACGACTTCTATTCGGTATACGACATAAATTTATTAAATTGTGTGAATTTTGCACACTTTAGAAACACTTTAGTAACATTCTGAGAAGAAGACGGAAACAAAGTTCTTTGGACAGATTTTTAATAAAAGTCAAACCAGCTGAGCCTAGTGAAAAGCGACAGAAGACGGAAAAAGAAAAAACATCAGAATGTCAGGTTTTATTGCAAGGGGACTCTTCTTCCACAGAATAGAATATCATTTGTTTCTAAGCAGTTTAAATTTAGAAATCTGATTTTGACGAAATTTCCAGAATATGTGTAATTGACACAAATTTGCAAAACGTATTTTTTAGATTTTCAATATAGGCCCACATGAAAAAGTTTAAAATGCAACTTTTAGTATTTCTTCAACAATTCGGATCAATTGCAATTTTTGAAAAAATTTCTTTTCACATCCTTCAAATCGTAATAGTACAATATTAAAATAGTTATCGTCTTTTTTAGAGCGTACTTAAACTTATGGCCGCCACTGTATGTGTTTGAACAGTGCTTAAATTATTTTACGACCCCATTAATGTGAGTATAATATCAATAGGAGTTCTTTTTTACATGAGAACGGATTAATCATTTTTACATTACCTCTTATGGGAAAGGTTGGTTTGGTATACGTCGTATTCAGTATAACTCCAAACATCGGGAACGAATCTACTGTATCTAAACTTGAGGACCTCTGAAGTATCGCTAAACCTAGAAATTCAAGGTAACGCCTTTCGATTGAGTGGTTCTAGTTAACAACTCCGGAGTCAGGCGTGTCTTTGGATTCTAGTGTTGTCTGGCTTGGACAGACTTAGAGGTCTTCTTTGTAAGTTGAGTCCTTGGATTTAAAGGTCTTCTGATTTAGATCCCAGCGTTAGAAAATTTTTTAAGATTCTTGAATTGCGAATGTTTGCGTCTCGTATGTTTTATACTGAATTGTATCAATGTAGATGTAACGTGAATATACATGAACGATCATTGCTCTGCTTGCAGTATCACGGACACGCGTGTGGATGAGGGTAAACCATCTCAACGAGAGGGATGTCTGAAAGCGAGGGAGAGCACGTAGCTCGGTCGGTGGCCTTGGAGCAAGCCTACGTCCACGAAGTTTACGAACAATGCGCCGAAAAGACTGTCCAAAGCAGACACTGGCCACGGATCTATCAATTCCTCGAGGAACTGGAGCCTGGAGCCCTTGTGTGCGACATCGGTCAGTCAAAAAAAAAACTTCTATGACCCATTCCCCTGAAACCAGAGTTGGGCCAAAATTTAATCAACGGTTGACGATTAACTTCATCAATCGATTGAATCAATCGTCAATTTTTCAGTGATTACCATTTTTTAACCGTACACACCAATCAATCAATCTTGATTAAAATTTTAATTGATTAATGCCCAACTCTGTCTGAAACCTCTACTAAAGGGTCCGCCAATAGGGACGCAGTAAAGTGACGCCATGTTTATTTTCTGCCATCTATATAACCTCACCGTTAGTTGAATGTTTGAGTTAAAGTTATTCTATTGCGTTAAAGTTATCGAGCTATTCGGCGAACGCTTAATTTCAAGAAATGCAAATGTGAAATGGCCCGCGCTCGTTCATGCGAGTTGACAGCTCTTGACTTTTTTGTGTGGGTTTTTGAAGAGCAAAGTTTACATCAATATTATTGATTCAATAAACCATATCCAAAACAACATTACTGCCGAGATAAATGCGATTGAAGCGTCCATGTTGGAAAATGTCATCGAAAATTTCGACCATCGTATTAACGTCTGTAAAGCCAGTCGTGGTGAGCATTTGAGTGATATTATTTTTCACCGACAAATGTCATAGATCGAAGTTCAAAATAAAATAATAAATTCGGTTTTATCGCTAAGCCTTGTATTTCTAATTTACATTTACTGCGTCCGAATTGCCGGGCCCTTTGTAACATTATCCTGTAAACAATTTTCGCTCAGACCACAATTTTATTGTGATGCGAAATGAAGAGAAGAATTGAGGATTCCCAGTTGACCCATTTCCGGCCACGTGGCTTCGTTCCTTGGACTGCTCGGGTTTTCCTCGACTCCAGCAGCCTCGGTCACTCGCGCTTTCACATGATCAATTGACCTCCGCGCGGATGTATCGACGCGAATCCGTGCAGCTCGCGTTCACCGGTGCCCAAGCCCCCGTGTGCCTGATCCCACGTCGCATGATCCCGCCGCTGAAATACCGTGGGATCCGTTCTCCGTCGGGATTACACAAACTCATCGACCGGCGAACTTTGAAGCCGGCTCTCTCGCCTCTACATACCCCTCCCGACCGATTTTCGTCGCTCCGAATACGATTCGGTGCTCCGGCATCGCCTTCGAACTGTCTCCGGTCGATGCGAAATTCCCTCGCAAAGCTTTTTTAACCGTCGTATTGTATACAAGTCGTGTGTGTATTCGCATAAATTAGATGGAAATTATTTCATACTTTTTAGTGCGTTTTGTCGAAGTCGGTTTAATTTTTCTTTATAAAATTTTGTTTTACATTCCCGAAACACACTCGCAGCTTTATCATTTCGTAACCCCGCGTCATCTTCCTGCGATCCGTGGAATTCGGTACCCGAGCGAGAGAGTTTTCCTGGAAAATGGTGCTGAACATTACGTCCGATCCGGTTATATAACATTAATTTCCACAATTATCTGCGATCCTTTCCCACTTATTATCCGTAGGCAAACATCGCCTAATAACCCTGCGTGAACTTTTCTCAGACCGTAAATGCGAACCATATTTATTTTCCGGCGAATAGACAGTTTTCACAATCTCACCGCAGTGCGTCGAGCTGTGAACTTTCATGCTCTTATCTTGTATAGTAACATTCTTCTTTTATATACTGCAAAATTTACTACCAGCTCTTCAGCTTTCGTTTCATATGTTTACTTCTTATCTAAATGTTCAGCTTGCTGATCCCAATGATCCTCTAATCCCAAGATTACGAAAACATTACAGTTACGCGGTAGCAATCCTTGCAAACGTATAAGTACACTGCGGATCTTTATGCAAAATAAAAATGTTCTGCATTGATTGTGGGAAGCAGGAGTAAAATAAAAAATTATTTCATCCTTCAATGATTTTGTTGCATTAAAAACAACATTACAATATTCTGAAGTTTTTCTAGTCTTCTATTGTTTCTATCTTGTTTTATATTCCATCCATCCAAAAAAGGCTAGAATATAAAATTCGATAGGATTTTGTACAATTTGTATTGGTTTTAGATCTACAAAGGCTGTTCCTATTAAAAATAGGATTTTATTTCATTGCACCTTTTTATATAATTTTCCTACAAAAATTGGAAAATGCATAAACATCCGCAGTCTACGCACAAGTAATTATTCCCAATTAACCACATCGATTACTAGTTTTTCACCCTCCATTTTCTATTTGTACTTCTTATCTAAATGTTCAACTTGCTGATCCCGATGATCCTCTGATCCCAAGTTTCCAAAGATTATAGTTACGCAGTTGCGATCCGCCCAAATTCGGGAGTAATTACTCCTGATTGACCACACGAAACACCAAAGGATATTCCATTGACATCCATTGGTTGCCTGTCCCCTAACCGTTAATTTCGCCTACTCTTGGCCAGAGGATCCTCTATCCCAACAGTACTCGTGCTAAATGATCTACCTACAGCTTTGTAGCTGACCCCATTCTGACGAAGTCACTCACCATTCCTTTACTCCTATAAATAGGTCCTTTGTCGGATTCTGTACCTGTTGTAACTTCCTGAAACAAGTTACATATGCGACACCGCGCGTGCAACTTCATTATCACTCTTGCTGCCCTTGAACTTGTGTAATGATCTTACAGCAGTGGTGCACCGGGGGGGGGGGGAGGCCTTCGAAAATTCAATGAAGTATCCAATTGTATCAAAAATTGCACGCGAACATCTTTGTATAATGGTCACTAACGTACCTTCGGGAAGAGTGTTTTCAAAAGCAGGAACTGTCGGAAAAATCACGCGGACAAATCAGCTTTCAAACACATTAAAGGTGTCAGACAAGACAAAAATTAAAAAACAATCGAAAAGAAAGAAAGGAAAGGAAACAAAATTCCCGTTACTTATTTTAATACACAGAAAATAAAAGGTAATTTTACATCGGATAAAAGCTTTAAAAAATGCCTTTTTCATTTCTGCATGTAACCTTGTAAATTATAATTCTTGGAAAATCTTTTTCGCATATCATTTCGTAAACCAATGCTTCTAATTGATTATAAAAAATCGTTTGGTATAATTATAAAAGCGTTATTAGTTTTTAAAAGGTGTACGAATACTTTGTACTTTTGGAAAACTTACTGTGTTCTTATTTAATTTTTTACGCTTTTCTATTAAATACGGCCGGGTGTGCTTCTTTCGTTTGCACAGTAGTGTATGAACTTGATCCCGCCCCTACTTTCAACGGAATTGCGTTCATCAGATTGTTTCGAAATAGTAATTTGCGATTAATGTTTTCTCGGGGATCCATTACCTCACGCTCTCGACTTTATTTGTCCTAGGTTGTGGCAACGGGAAGTACCTGAGCGTTAATCACAGCATCTTTAAGGTGGGAGTGGACCGGTGCAAGCGTTTCACGGATATCGCGCGTGAGAAGGAAAATGAGGTGAATATATCATTTCGATGAAAACACGGTCTGCGATCGGGGGGCCTCCTTGAGTCGCTCGGGATCACAGGAAACCGACTCTTACATCCGTATCCTGGGCTCTGTCGACCTAATCGTAATTACCGCGTTTAATTGTATCCGGAGCGTTCCCCGCCCGGGAAACCCTTGTTTTTCCCTTCTTCTGATTAACCGCATGCTATGCTTCCGAACAAACCGACGAACGAACGAAAGCGAAACGAGTACGAGGACTGTGCGGTTGATATTAATCTCGCGGTTCTATATCTCGATCTCCGGGTATATCAATTGAAAATTAATTGCTGCTGCTGCTGCCCGTGAACGTAATATCGGAACTGGTGCATACATGCATTCCTCTCGACTTCACTTTTAGCCGTGCAGCGTCAGCTGAATCATTGCCGGGGACCCTGACGTTTCAGGAAGAAATTGTTCCTCGGTGTGCTCTAGTTACGGGATGATGAATGTTGATAGTTTTTATCTGGATTCTCAAAGTCTCATGGGTAGACTCCGGATGTTTATGCAAATGCATATTTTTATAGAAAACAGATAGAGCAACAGGACCTGGGCAGAAATATGTTTTATGATTAGAGAATTCTGAAAAATGTACTTTTTATTTTGTACTTTTTGCATTTTGTATGGTTAATGTGGCACATTTTCCCTGCATATCTTCTGTGCATAAATTGCATATGTTTCTTACATATTTATCGTGCATAAACATCCGAAGTCTACTCATGACACTTCAATGTTTTATTACATCATGCTGGAGTACACTTTTCTATTCTCTATCCCACAGTTAACGTACACTGTGAGATAGGTACTGCTTCATGTGTAACATTTCCAGCTACCTATTTGTCATACTCCATCGTAAAGCCATCGTACGAAAGTTATTGTATATTTTCATACAAATCTGCATTTTATCGTAGATTGCAACAAACTGCAATCTTTGCAAACTGAAAACTTTAAATTTTTCCAATGTTTTTACTCTTTTAAATTATATACACCTAATCATTTTTGTCATAAATGCATAAAATCCGCTGTCTATTGGGTTGGCAAGAAAGTAATTTCGGTACTTTATGGTGAAATAAACCCGAGTTTCTATATTCAAGCGATGAACTTTAATCTATAAAATGTTTATTTATTCTTTTTGGCAAAAGATTATCGAACATACCAGACTAAACGATCTTAAAAACCACCTAAATGAAATTTTTAGGAAACAGGTATTTGATAAAATATTTTAATAAAATGTACCGTGTTGTTAATGACCTTTGATGTTGAAGCAACATTAAACAAATAAATTAAAAAAAGGGGAAAGTTCATTAAAGTTCATTGCTGGAATAAAAATATTGGGGTCTAACTCACCTTTAAATACTATCATATACTTATCTTGCACTACCATGTATTCATCATTAGACTGCGAATCTTCATGCAAAATAAAAAATGTTTGCGTCGTTTGCACAAGACACAGGTTATTAAACTGAAACTAATACACTGATGTCCTTAAATCTTTTTAATACGATCACTGTTTTAAATGATGCGTGGCCATTTTCTTAATAAATGCATAAAATCCGCAAGTCTATCCATCACATAGTATGATATGCTTAAGCAGTTGAACAGTTCTTGAAGAAGTGGTGGAGAAATGTCGATTCGCCAATTGCAGGTGCTGATTTGCGACAATTTGGCCCTACCGTTTCGAGATGAGAGTTTCGATGCGGTCCTGTCGATCGCGGTGGTGCACCATTTCGCCACCACGGAAAGGAGGGTCCACGCGCTGAAAGAACTCGCGCGAGTGCTCCGAATCGGTGGCCGATTAGTCATCTCCGTATGGGCTATGGAACAAAGACATAGGAAGGTAACTAGACCGCCGGGCAACTGTAACGTCGATATCATTCCGACGGGTAGATAGAAAAGTTCTATTAAAAGAATCTAGCGTCGCACTATCTAAAATCTCGGTAGACAAACACGCTCGGAGATCCTTTTAATCACGACCACTCAATGAAACCTTTTCATGCAACCTTCAACACTGGAACTACCAGATGTCAGATTCTTTACAACACGATTATTAATCCTCCGCCTGCAACCTTATTTTTATCGACGCCGTCTGCATACTGGGTCGTCTACGTTCACTCATTTTCAAGACGTAATAACTTTTGACTAAATAAACAAATATCACAATCTCTTATTTGTAATTACTAGACAGCGGACCTTTATGCAAAATAAAAATTGTCTTCCTGAATTACAAACAAACTCGAGTGAAGTAGAAAATTATTTTCGTTCTTAATATGTTTAATAGATTGAAAATAATATAAGAACATTACACTTAAATGACATAACTTAAATTACACTTACCGATTTTTGTCATAATTGCATAAAATCCGCTGTCTAGTAGTTACTCTATGATGTATATCACCTTTCAGACGTACTCGAGTAATGCCAGATCCGATTAATATTAACAGAGTTATGACATGGTAAGACCATCTATCGGGTGGATGCAAAGAAATTTTTTCCCCAACCCAATATTTCGATGTTATGAATGAATAAGTTTGATCATTGCGAGTGATTGTCGAACGTCATCTCTGTAAGCTCTTTTTATCCTGATGTGCACAGCTTTAAAAGTATTGCCGGACAACTCGGGACGGTTTCACGATCAACGATCGGTCACTTGAGGGATTCACGGAGCGATGCATGCTATTCGAATCGGCTTAAAAATGTCGTCATCCGATACGATTGAATGCAAACGGTATTCGAACGGAGCCTATGAAATACACCCACGCGAGCATGACGGTCAATCGATACAATTGTTCCGATGCATATAGCCAAGGTAAACCGTTCGGATATATCGGCGGCATTTCTATTTTTCAGGGTTTGCTCTTTTACATGCTTGCAACACGTTCAAGATGAATTCTATCAATTGACACGAGGAGCAGTTTTATCGTCCTTCGTAACACATTCTCCTCGCTCGAATGCAAAACAGTGTCACTGAATTTCCATCGGTTGCTGGAAAAACGATAGAATATTTCATATTATTGAATGAATCTCAAGATACGTGTGTCTCTCCCTCTCGAAAGGTCAACTCAATAAATAGAACTGCGACTGCATCGTCGAGATCCTTTTAGAAAATTCAGCCTGTTGTGCTTTTGCAATTTTACTTTTCTAAACTTTGAGACTTATAAATACTGTTATGAAATATTATCTTAAAATATTTTGTTCTTTTGTTCGCAGTTCCAGTCTCAGGATGTCTTAGTCCCATGGCCCAAAGCCTACTGCGCCAATTCGAAGAACAAGTCGAAATATTCGGGCACGTTGAACGTCAGTGACGTACATGCCGCTCATAACGCTCAAAAGTACCTATCTACCGATCATTATTCATTTTTTCACCGACCACAATGCTTACTTTATAAGAATATCAAGATTGTATTTGTTCAGAATTTTAGTGATTTTCAAAGGACTAAATTGATTGAATAATTCCCCGTAAATGTAACTCACGATTTCAACGATCGTATATTAAATTTGCAGCCCGCGGTTCTAGTGTTAATTATGTAAAGTAAGGATTGTATTTGTTCAGATCTTTAGTGATTTTCAAAGGACTAAATTGATTGAATAATTCCCCGTAAATGTAACTCACGATCTCAACGATCGTATATTAAATTTGCAGCCCGCTGTTCTAGTGTTAATTATGTAAATTGGACAAGATTAGTCTGAAAGGCAAGATCGAAATTCGCATACACGATCGTCCTCGAAGGGAGGAAAAAGTCCCTGAAAACAATTTCAAATTGCCCGGCGAAATTACGTTTCGCGAGCCCCTGTCCTTGTTCCTTCGCGAGAGCTTTTCTGGCGAGGGAGCGGGGAGAAACGGGTCGAACAATATAATTATAGCTAATGGAGTTCGCTTGGTTTCGCAGGGACAGCCAACGAAAATGCAAGAGCAAAGGCTATTGGATCGATCCGATATTCAGTCCATCGCCGTCGACCAGCAGCCTGTCCAGCCCAAACGAGACCTGCTACAGCTTTTTCCGTCGTGCTTTGCAGGTAACGTGCCGCCGGGGGTTTCCTTGAAGCCGTTGTCACGTGCTTCGGATAGCGAGCGTGGTCGCGTGCAACCCTGTCTAAATTGCTTCTTTCTTCCCCTCTTTCTTTCTCTATTTTTCTCCTTCCCCTTTACCTCCTGCTGCCACCACTCTTTCGACTTGTCGTGTATACACGTCTCGACACGATAACCATCCCCGCAATACGTAACTGAATTGTCGGGAAGCGTACTATCGATTTAGCGCGCGACCATAACAATGTTCGCGCCAAAAAGTAGGGTAACTGCTTGCGGAATGCGCCCCGGACGCAGTCATGCGATCCGAGAGATTACATACTCGGACAATTTTTGAGATCCTTGAACGGTCCAAGGGAAACCCGAGACTGTTGAACGAGATACGTGCACGAAATCGTCGATCAATTGCGCCACCGAGTCGCACCGAGTCTATCGTGCGCCGCTTCGATCGCTATTGCCGGCTCTGATCTTGTCCCTTCTTGTTAGGGATGTGATCAAGTACCTCGGAAACAGGCTCGAACTTTGATTGATTGAATTCGAACTTTATATAAGTATACTCGAACCTATGCCAGATAGTTTCGAACTACTACTTGAAACTAATACCCGAAAGTATACTCGAATCTTGGTCGAACAGATTCGAAACTTTTATGAATATCGTACCAGAAATTCTCTTGATTTTTCTAATCATTTTGTTTTACGTCTAAAATCAATTATGCTGTCCTTTAATGCAAAAGCAGGACATATCGTGGATAAAAAAAGAAATAGGCTACCACCAAGTATTGTAAATGAAATACTATTCTTAAATAGTTACGAATTTAATCAATAAAATGCTTAAAACCTACTATGCAGTTCTGATTTCCAAGATTCGGGCGCTACTTGCGAAAGATTCGATTCCTATCAGCATCGAAGTACTTATAACTATCTTTTCGAGTATTCATTCTGAGGTTCAACATCAGTTTGTATAAAATGAATACTTTTCAAATATAATCATTGAAACATTATTGCTTTTAAGTAGTAATCGAAACCCGTGAAATGAAACTTGATCCCGCCCCTACTTCTTCTGCTTCTTCCTTCTTCATCAAATGCGACTCGACTCGCTGATGCATTTATCAATGATTTACAGAAACTGGCTGGCGGCAGGCGCGGATCCGGGAACAGGCCGTGGTTCCTCGAGAGTTGGCAGAACGGCGGCGGTAAGCATCGGAAGGACTACGAGCAAGAGGAGCCGCCGGACGTGGACGAGCTGCCTATTGAGTTACGTCGAGTGGAGGATGTGAACGTGAACTTGACCAAGCAGCCGGACTCGTTGAGTATAAAGTCGAAGAGCCTCGGTGACATCCTAGAGATCCAACGGTTGGAAGATCTGGTGAGATCCAGGTCGAGCATCCCGGGTTTGTGTTCCATGTTAACGTCAGATTTGAACCTGGACGGTGAATCGCGGACCTCGTCGTCGATGAGCGGATCGAAGCCGCGGCTGGTCAAACAGAAGTCTCATCTCGAAGACGCCGGTTTGGAAAATCCTGTTAACACTGCCATTCGAGAACTAAATAAGGACATTCCAGACTCTCAGGTAGGAAATCATAAATCTGACATGGGAACGATAGAGAAACCATAGACGCATCAGATAGCTTTGCTGAAGAGTCATCTAGCCAAAAGTATTTAACGATTCATTTAATTGATTGACTCTTATGTAATGCTGAAGCTATCGTTATGTATATTCGTATCATTGTGGATCCAGGTAACACCCAGTCACCACTCGAAGCGAGGAAGTATCCTGAAGCAGAGCTCAATGAACGAGGAGTTGATGTCCACGGAGCGGTTGGAGGAGAAGGAGCGGGTCAAGCGGAACATAATGAAGCAAGCGTCTTTGAACGAGGACCTGATATACAAAGGGACCACGTTCGAGGCTCTGCGCGAGTCGTTGTATTCGGGGAACGCGTCCAAGCGATTTCAACGGTTTACGGACAAGATCAAGCAGTCGACAAACATCGAGGTCTCGGGGATATCGATCAAGAACGGTTTCGTGAAGATCTTGCAGGGCTGGAAGTCGAGCGAGAGCGAGACGTCGCCAGCCGCCGACTCGCAGGACGAATCCAAGGCGAAGGTCAACGACAAGACTCAGCCTGCCGCGACCGTGAAGAAAGAGGTGGAGGGGATTGAGAGACGTTTGTCTAGAGAAGATGGCTCGGACTCGTCCAAGGACAGCAGTCTACAGAGCGACACGAGCGTCGACTCCGAGGACAGCTTCGCGTCCGTGATCTTCGTGCCAAAGCAGGACGTTGCGCCTGTGCCCGACATTCTGCCGGCTACCACCGGTCATCATCACCTGGGCAGCACTTCGGCACCCCCTTCCCCCCGGGTCAAATATCCGCCGGACCTCTCCAGCTCCAGACTCAAGCTCATCTCCATGTCTCCCCTGCTCAAACAGTTTCCGGCGACCAGTAAGTCTCTGCCCCCGCCTAGTCCTCCCGGGCTGTCACCTAGAACCTTGAATCATATGTTCATGAGACCATTTTTTGGTCCCACATCGACTCAGCAACCCTCATCCAGCGAGAAAATACTCAGCCCGAAGATATCGGACATCCTCAACAACGATCAGCAACCGGCGAACCCAGCACCAGAAGATGAGACGAAGAAGAACGAGAAGATCGAGGTCCGCAGGAATAGCGTTTTCGACAACAAGAAGCCCTCTTTGCAGACCATACGCGCGTTCAGGTCCATGTCCGAGACCGTGGACCTAGACGAACCAAAAACCATAGACGACACCGCTCCGTTGATACCGAACGCGGTGGAGCCGAAGGAAACGTCGTGCATACAAGTCAAGGAGTGTAAGGAGAAAGAGAATGAGACTACCGGTAAAGAGGAGGAGAGTCGTAAGGTCATGTTGAATCAGATAAAGGAGCTGCTAAAACAGAAGTCAGGCTTCGCGACTAGGACTAAGCCCTCTTTCCCATTAGTTAGGCGAGCTTCGTCCACGGCTAGCAATCGTCTGGAAGCTGTTACCAAGGTTTTGCCTCGGTTATTATCGCTGGAGCTGTTCAATCCTGAGACCGACGATCTCGACAGCGACTCTAGCGGAGTGTCGTCGCCGGAATCGGTGGGTTCGGTGATCAGCGTAATCTCGGATGAGAGGTACGCCAAAAAGGACAACAACAAGTCCGAATGTACGGAGTCCGAGGTCCTAGACAGCTCGGCAGAGAACGTTTCCGATCCCAGCGACACAACCAACGAGGAATCGTCAGGATACGTAGCTGATTCGAAAGAGGACGAGACTAGAACAGCGACAGACTCGTCGTCGCAGTGTTCCAGGCTGCTGAAGGCTGCGGCTAACGTGGCCAGCTCCTTGGAGGACACGGTGGAGGCTGCAATACAGAAAACGCACACTCGAGTCAGCACCGAAGCACAACGAGGAGACACGGAGACGTCTGTCAACACGGAGAACAACAAGAATCGGACCGAGTCTGTCTTGGACGACCAGTTACCAGCGGTGGAAGACACCTGGAGCGAGGAGTGCCGGCAACACTTGATAGACTTCACGGAGAGGCTGAACGGGAACCTGATGCGATCTGACAAGAGTCGTCAGGCGTCCGAAGAGAAAGTGGATACGAACGGCAGTAGTCAGATCCTGGACAAGAAGGTGGATAATAAATGCGAACAGCCGTCGATGCTGTCCTCGGAAGTCTCGAAAACTACCAAATCTTCTAAATACAACGATCTGTCCGACACGCTCGCCTGGCTGAGTAACTCGAACAACGGTTTCCCCGAGAACACCGAGAACGTGGACGGCAACAACAGCGGTGTCGAGATGCACAGGAGCACGTCGGACGACATCATGGACTTTGTAATGGTATCGAACACCGGGGAGTTCATCGGCGAGAAGGAGAATTCCGAGAAGAACTCCGCAAAGCCTTACGTGAGGTCAGCGAACTCTATAGAGTCTAGCGACATAGGTGAGTCTATCGACAATACCATTAGCCTGAGCGACGGGAGCCACGCGGACTCGACCGGAAGACTGTGCAGCAGTATGGTCTCGCTGTTGTCCAACAACGCCGAGTACCCGAAATCGTACGCGGAGAAAAGGAGACTGCAGATACAGAGACGCTCGGCATCCGAGGAGACGCCGCCTAGGTATCCGGACAACAGCAAACGCAGCACCGACTGTCTGGTCACCAGCACAGGGAGCAACGCCACTCTCAGCGCCTCGTCGTCTCAGGAGTCCCTGCCGTCTGACCGAGGCGGCGGCGCCATAACTTATCACCAGTACTATCACGTGTTCAGAGAGGGCGAGCTGGACCAATTGATCAACAAGTACGTGGAGAACCTGCACATCATCTCGTCCTACTACGACCACGCGAGCTGGTGCATCGTCGCGGAGAAGGTGCAGGTCTGGACTATATGACTCAAGGCCCGTGCTCGAGTCGCACATTTTAGTCTCCACGCCAGGCGGATCATTTATCGGGGATCTTAATCAGCTTGCGATGCCTCGGGGCTTTTACTTTCGTGTGGTACTGACCGATTTCTTTGCGTTTAGAACGTCGTTTATCCGCGTTGCAGCGAGCGTCGTTTTATGAATACTATCCGTTCGAGCCTTTGTGCTCGGACCTATTTTAAAACGTTCTGGTTTGCTGGCTGTGATGGATTAACTGTTAGCTGTCAGAGTATGCGAGAAACCTGTTGGAAAGCTCTGCCACGTTCGGATTAGAGGTCTCTTTTACGTGTAACAAACGAATACGGATTCTTAACACGGTCGCTATCAGTGCTTGTTTCGTTGCTTTTCTTCTTCGAGAACATTTTCGCAAAGGGAAAAGTAACTTCAAATTACCTCGGGAATCATTCTTTTAACGAAGGACGACATTTTTGGGACACTCTGTATATCCGTGTACACTAAGAATAGAGTTCATAATTACACGTGTACTAGAGACGCGGATACACGGTTCACGAATTCTGTGCACACGCGTTCCTTCGAATACACGTTCAAACGCGTGGACTCTAGTTCGGATTCTCTCCTTGAACGTCGCAGTGACTTTGCATCGGCGTATACCAGGTTGCCTTCCTCCAGGTTTCACTCGCGCGCTCTCAATGAAACTATCAGTTTTAACTTGACTAACAATAAATTTCTTGAAGCCCTTTTACTTTCGACTTACATTGTATAAACATTGAAGTTTCTAGACGCGATTAAATCGGTCGTCTTGAACTTGCTATCCTCGAAGTACCACACGATCCGAGGACCGTTTCGTCGCGCAGTATCCAACATTTCTAGCATAAACTCTTATATCCATGACGTACGTCTGTTGGTGAATTCTGCTGATTTGCAAACACAAATATATCATGTATCATTCGCTATGTACCAAAATACGGGGGGGGGCGGTGGGCGGAGCTAGAGCCAAAAAGAGGGAACCGGAAGCGGCGAGTTTAGGTTTAAATGGACAAGGGGCGGCATTGTAAATATGTAAAATAAAAAAAAAACGTTTCCGACGTAAGCGCACAGATCGGTAAACGAAGGTATTCAGCAGTAAGCGACACTAGTAGAATAGCGATTTGTATCATTCGTCTAAGCGCTTGACCAAAAGATGTTTCTCGTTTACTTGTTCGTTTATTATAATTCGTCTTTGATTCGTCCCCGTTGGAAGATCATATTCTAGACTCGAACCGTGATATCACGTAGCTTTAGTTTAAGCGTTAGGTCCATGGTTCCTAATCTTTTTCATCGCAGAACACCTGTTATCAATCAGTCAACCTATTCTATTTAAGGTATCCATAAAAGTATACAGGATGTTCGCGTAATTACTAGCTATCGTTCTTCCACGTGAATATACGGAGAACGTGGCAGCAGGAAAAAGCTTCAGCTGTTTTTCTTCTTTCATTGTTTCCGTACGGTTAAAACATTTACACGGAAGGCCGCTGTTAGTAAATAAATGAACACCCTATCGGTGATCGAGTACGATTCGAGTCGAGTTTTGCTCATTTCTTCAGGCGTTCGAACCTCTAGGATGTTTAGAATATCCGCGCAGGATACGCTAAATGTTCGTAAACATCGACAAGGTTGGGAATCGTTTGAAATCGATCCACGTGACGGAAACGAGTGTTTCCGGCGAGCTTCGTATATGCCCGTGGATCGATAGTAAAGAAAAAAAGAAAACGTATAGAACGTACATACAAGAAGCTATCTCGTTTTCCCGTGAGGCGCGCGTCAACTCTTACTGTCTAAGGATACGCGCGACAAATAACAAACGGTAACTTTCTTTTAATCGTGCAATGTAAATAATTATTGACTCTCGTTCGGCAACCATAGATTACTTCCAGGTATAACGATGCTTCGGTAGCGTTTATTCAGCCAGAAAACCGAGGTCTTGCGACGGAAATTGTACAACGGAAGTGAGGTTCCAAGGTAGCGAATGTTATTGCGCTATTACTATAGAATGGTTCGAGGAAACGGATACAGAAATGCCTCGTTTTAACGAAGAGAACGTGTTACAAAATGTTACTTCATTATACATGTTATAAACAACTGACATTAATTTTTAACAAATTTTTCTGACAATGATTTGCTTCGACATTTGTTCCCCATTTATTTGATAATACGTATGTGATCGCGTGACTACAATGTTACTGTGTAAATGTGGATTATTTACAGTTGAAATTTGTTAAATGAGGTGTCGCTGTACATCGAGCAAAATAATTGGAGGATCTATCGATATTCGAAAAGGCACTATAACTGACCCCTCGATGAAAATTCTATAAATGACAGGCGTAAGAAGAAAAATGAATCTATAGGAAACCCGGAATCGGAAATGTAATGTTTTTGCATGGGAAAGTTGACAAGGTGGGTGGGACAAAGAGGAGTATTAGTGATGGGATAGCGCCTTAACGAACTTGGACGACCAAATAAATTTCTTATCACTAGCCCCGTGGTTCACACAAGCCACGCGAAGATCCTCTTATTATTTTGCGCAGAACATTTCTGCCCTGTTGGTGCAAAATGTCTATATCTGGAAATGTAAGAACAGATCTATTATATCATAATTCGAAGTATAGTTTGAAGAGACGAGTCAGCCTTGAGGATTTAGAGTTCGATATCAGCGGTGTAAAACGATCTCACTCATCGGAGAGCGGCACTCACAAAATTCGAAACGTAATAAAACACAAAGGACCAAAGTAAAAAATAGAATACGTCTCCGATTTCATTGGCGTTATTAGACGAAAGTGTGCTCGCGTGAAACAAAATGACACAAGGATGCGAGGGATCATCAAGTGTTCGGAATTGTTGTAATATCGCAATAACTTCAAATCACTCGACGAGTGCATACTACAGATATAGCAGAGAACAATGCTAACACTTTCTCCGGAAGCATATTTGTTAACAGAATCGAAAGGAAATTCCTTCGTTCGAAAGGATCTGCATTCAGATACGAAATCATACCGGCAACAATTTCTGCGATTTTCGTTTAATGAAGATTGTTGGAGATGTCCATCTCGTAAATGTTGCACAGCAAGTGATTAAGAGGGGTGTAATAAAGGGTTGAAACGAAGGACTGTGAATCTATATGCGTTAAACGGTACTGACTGCGAAAAATCTAGTTAAAAGATGCAAGAGGTATACATATATGTATTATATAATAAAAATATATAATATATAAATATATATACGGATATACTGCATTATATATATATTTATTGTTATATTTTATCATATATATTATACTATTATTGTATATATATATAAATGTATATATATATAATAAGATATAATATATATATATAATATTTATATATGTATATTATAATAGTAGATCGCAAAGTTGTTGACTCAAATATCAAATCAATTTACAAAAGCGTTTACGGTAGATCATACATAGTAAGAAACGATCGCGCACGTACGAAAAGGGATTAATAAGTCTCCAAAGTAAACTTTAATGGATCCAGTGATATTATACTTCATATGTTATGAACGAGCGTACTTTGCTACACTTTTTTTGTAAATATCTTACTGAGAATACAGAAAACTATATATACATATACGTGTATACATACAAATATCGGCAATCTCTCACGGTCTCGTGAATATGTTCGAACGGTTGCGGTCGGTTCAACTGTGCTTGATTCGATTCGAACAGATCCGAATCGTACCGGGTTGATTTTCGTTGGATCGTAGTCGAGCCGAGTTACGCGAGGTCAAGTGAACAGAACTGAACGCAACTCGACGGAGATCAATTAGTTTCTGTTCAGAACTACATTTTTAGTAAGGATGAACATTGTTCCGGGGGGGTCGCGGTTCATAAAAATCGATACTGGCGCCGCCACAGAACAAATAGGCGGATGCACGCAGCAACATTCGGTATGACGGGAGTTCGTCGCGATAAATGAATTTTAATCTAGAGCCTAATCGTTTATTGTTCGTATGTTTGAACGAACGATCATGCTGATTTTTCGAACAGTCCTTTGACGCGTTCTTTTTTGTTCTTCTTGGTCGATACCATAGCATATAGTACATACCTCACTCGCAAGATTTCTATAAGGGTTATTATTAGGGGTGTGCGAGAGAGAGGAGAGAGGAGAGAGAGAGAGGGAGAGAGAAAACCCGAAATATCGGGAACCCGATGGTCGGGACGTGTCGGGAAGTGGTCGAATGGGTAGTGTCGGGTTCCCGAAAATTTCCAATGTGACATATGACACTAACATTCTTTCAAAATGAAGAGAATTTTGTATAACAATTAAAAATATATAAAGAATAAATTATTTCGAGAATCCCTACTTTTTCGGGAATCCCGATAAATTCGAGAATCTCGAAGTTTTTGGAGTACAAGTTCCGATCCCGATGTCATGTTCCCGACCCGACCGATATTTCGGGTTCTCGCACACCCTTGGTTATTATACATACAAACGATTCACGCGAACTCGCAGTGGACGATCGTCGAAAATGAGTAAACGGGCGCGGGAGAAAAATACGTACGCGGATATCACCGTCAGAAGATTATTGTAATATTTATCATAGACTTAGGTATGTGCGAATTCTAACGTAAATCTGGATTACAATTTCGAAGGGTTTATAGCGAACATTTTTTATCACTTGTCTCCTCAGTTTCACCGTTGCAGAATACTCGATGTCAGTATATATAGTCTTCCTCGATACATTATATTAACCTGTGTGTGGTTCGGTGACAATGAAACTCGTTTCTAGGATTGCAAGAGTGCGGGATGCGCCTACTCATTTCTCGATAATGCAAAGACGGAGACTTTCAGTAGTCAAAAGCGCTAGATAAAAGATCAATCTAGGCCGCGATCGCCCTCAAAAGTCCTATTTTTACGTTTACGAGGCGTAATTTGCATTATTTGAAAGCATAAAACTGCGCATGTAACTATTGGATTGGCAAGAAAGTAATTTCGGTATTTGGCGGTGAAATAGAACCCAATTTTTTTTATTCAAACAATGAACTTTAATCAATAAAATATTTTTCATTTTGTTCGATGATCTTTTGCCATCTTTCCGGTAGCTTCACAATTCCGCGCTCATAAAACTACTGGTCCTATTCTGTAAAAAACTGATCCAAGTGCAATTTCAGGTCATCATCATTTCACCTTAAAATACCGAAATTACTTTCTACGTAAAAATTACTAAACGTATTTTTCTACGTAGAAATATGTTGTTGGCAAAGGTGATTCGGAACCCACCGTAATAAACAGTAGGTCCCGCTGAAATTAGGCGATAGCGAGAGTGGAAAGAGGGGGAGAGTGGTACAAAAATGGATTTAAAAACCAGAGGGGACCTAATATCATTACTTACGTGAACGTAAAAATAGAAAATTTGCGACCTAGATTAATTCTTTATCTAGCACTTTCGACTACTGAAAACCCCCATCTTTGCATTATCGAGAAATGAGAAGACGCATCCCGCACTCTTGCAATCCTGGAAACGCGAGTCTACCCTCTTAAGTTAACGTCGAACTTGAAAATTCGACACGAATCGACATTCGCGCATGCCTACCGTAGACATACCGACGTAAGGTTACCTACTCGTTTAAAACTCCACAACTACTTGATAAACGAGCAAAAAATAATACGAAGAAAGCTGTCGGATCTTTGACACTGCATCTACCGATGGCTGTGTTCGGCAAATGCTTACATGTGTATATATGTTATGTGTGTATATGTATATATATACAATCTATATATACACATGTATATATGAGTACGTATCACGTAAGAAGACACATGCGTACAAAAAGCGTACATAAATGCACAGATACACACCGTGTATTAAGGTCTAATAATCCTACACTTATACATATAGCGAGTATTTAAGATGAAAACAAAGAATTGTCCTTCGCGCATATTTATTCCCTTTCCATCCAATGAGGAGCGTATAATTACCGCGATAATAACACGAGGTTCAGTGTTTGCGTACTACTTTCTATTGTATCGTAGCATATCGCGCGTCATAGCAGGTGTGTCGGACTCATTCAGAAAGTTTTAGAGCGGGAACGTTCGGGGGATGAATTTCTTTGAATTTAAAATAATTTCTCGCATTTGTTACGAACACATTCCAATCTCGACTCGCAGAAGCAATTATTGCTTCCCGCGAGCAGAACTGCGATATGGTGCAACATTTCTCGCACATGCGCGGCCAAAACAGTAACGTATCTATATTAGGATGATGAGGTAGCAGAGCCCTGAGGCAGTTATATTGATGGGAATGTACTGAAACAATCTGTTCCGGGCAAAAAGACTCCAGGACGTGTCCTACGTGTTACGAAATATACACAAGTACACATGATATACATTCATTTTCCAGAATCAAATCATACCAATTTTTTAAAATTCTGAGGGTTGCTCAAGGTACCCCATTTTATCGAGAATCTCACTTTACTGAGGCTGAAATCGCCGCGCATGCGCGTGAAATGTTGTACCATATCGCAGCACTTGTAAAACGCGTTCGGTGGTTAGAATCGCAAAAGTTTTCAGGGCGATTCCGCGGTGTAAACGTAAACGTTATATTCAAGGAGGACGATTGTCATAGAAATGGTGCTATTTACGAACGATCAGCGATTTTGGGTACCACCGGAAGAACCACAGTTGTAAACGTACTCGAAGCAGGTTAATTCCTTCGTTACAGTCAGTTTTCGTTCAACTGCACAATATCAGGGTAACAAATTCGAGCGATTTACAAAGTGAACGAAAAAAGACGAGAAAAATATAATCAGTTTACAAACGATTCACCAATTTATCCGCATGATCCAACGTATATAGCTTGCGAGAATAGATGATCTATCCCGGCAGACGTTATCGACCGTTAAACGAAGAACAACTTCAGCTCGTAAGGTTTGTTTAACAATAAGAGACGCAGAGCCATTCTCTCTCCCGGTATTATGAAAATTGCAGACTCCTTTATTTTACTTAGTGTTTACTACCACCGTCTATATTATTAAATAACAATTACCTATATCTTAGTACATACATACATACATAACGATACTTCGCGAGAGCTGGCGAAGTATGTTGGACACGCGCGAATTTTCAAACGCGTTTAATTCTAAGCGGATACGAGGAGGGGCGCTACAAGATATATCTCTTCGGTATAACGATTCTAGCTTGGGGTACGTTACGCTTGGCCGGTACCTCTGAGATGTTTAAAAGATATTGACAATATATATACATGTGATTGACAGAAGGTCCCATCACAGTTTTGTAAACTACATCATATTTCTATAGAATTTACCAATCGAGGAACGAAGGAAGTACGAAAGAGCGCGCGATCACTATCACAACGCGTATCGATCTTTATCGATCCAACGAAACAAGGAACTTGCGGTAAATCAGCAGTTTTAAACAATTCAACTACTGGAATTTAAATTTCACCGTTGCCATATACTTTTGAATTTGACCGTTTTATTTTTGAATTTGAATTTGGCCGTTAGGATTTATTTTTAATTTATGTTTGATTTGTCGAAAACCATTTCTTATCCGACTAGTTTTGCCGCACTCTGGTTTACCAAATTGTTGGAAATAATTCGTAATACGAAGGACATTGAAATGGTTCGCGTGTGTTTGGCATTTTCCTCGTTCCTCCGCTTTAGTAATATCATCGTATTACCGACAGAAAGATTTATCTCCTTTTTCTTTTCGTTGTTTTCTTCCCCCTTTCTCTCTCTATATTAATAATATATTCGCGGTCCAGTGATACTGCATAGATACGTTTATTGAAACTTTCCAGAACGATACCGAATTATCAATTCAGCGCACTACGATCGATTAATTAAACTCGTTCATGATCATTTTCAACGTCTACTTAGGCCATGTTCGAAACCAGACCAGACTTCTATTTTATACCTGTATTTCACGGTCAGGATATTAGAATGATTATCTACTGCGCATTATTATGTATATGTACATTTCGGTTAATAGAGATAATATTTCATATTTGTATCGAAATTATTGACTACCGAAATCCTGTAACTAGCGAACATGTTGCTTATTCTTGTTCCCTGAACCGATGAAACCTCCTGATCAACAAACTATAATTTTCGTTTTATCGAACAGTTAACTATATATATATTATTTTTAACAGATCATTGATCTCTTTTCTTCATATTTTACAGATTAAGGGTAAGTCCCAGAACTGAAATGATGAAGGTATTGAGAAATAGACTGAAACAAATAAATGTGCTTTTATGTTTCATTTATTAAACCATTTAATTTTCAGATGTCGGTGTTCAGATCATGGTGTTCATATTTGTTCTATTATTATACATTATGTAGGATTACCTATCGCACTATTTTATTTCAGTGCAATTCATATGCAACTTCGTTCATTCATAATATTTGCTGCAATTTAATAAGCTTATTATCGTGACTCTCGTTAATTTTGGAAGCAAGTTTTAGGTCAGGCACTGAAAAATGTTTCGGTAAAAACAATGCAAAAACTTATTATATATCGTGTTCGCTTGTCTATACATCGTGTACGGAATCACATATAAACTTTGTTGCTCGCATTTTCTTATAAAAGTTATTAGATTAGCTCTTAGACGCTTTAAGAAATTATGTACTCGTAAGTGTTGAAAAAAAAAAGGAAAACGTATGTATATAATACATAAACTATAATGTTTCCACGAAAAATTATGTACACGTAATTATCAAAATACAGTAAGTATATTTGTTACGGTATGTATATTCAATAAGCAGTTCCGTATAAGACTTTTTTACAAAATTCCTTGTGCTAAAAAAAGGTGCACAGGAACATTAACCTACACTGATGCTCTCTACATTAGCATACAATTATATCATCCTTTTCATTTTTTGATAAACTTAACATTTCCTTAATAAATACTGTAGGCAAAATAGTAGGTGCCATTTCGTGTGTCTCAGCTCCAAATGAATCGCTTCAAGCAGCTGTAGACATAACATTGTTCCTATGTATTACAGATTAATACCGTTTGTAACGATCTGATGAACTAACGAAAACTATAGAGCATATAAAATGAGATATACTTACAAGATTAAACTTCATTTTTACATGTTTATACATCATTCAACGATGAAACTGTGTTTGCAACTTATTCGCGTCGTAGGTTTTCCAATCTGGCCTGCAAATCAGCATCTGCATCAAGGTTCCCAGCATCATCGTTTCCAGCAGCTGCCGCAACTGGTTGCTTCGTGCCTGTTACATTTAGCGAACCCGATGCCTGTGGTAGACCGGACAACTGGTCTGTTACTTGTAGGCCCAGTTCATCGAGAACTTGCGATACAATGGCATCGCTAAACAGACAAAGAGAAACAGTTAAAACTACCACTAACACCCAGATTTCCAATTTCAGTCTACTGTTACCTTTCTTCTTCGTCTCCTTCATCCTCCATTGCATCATCTATTGCGTCATTCATAATTTCTTCTTTCATATCCATTATTTCTGACTGCTTCTCAAACTCTTGCAATATTTTCTGAATTTGAGGAAGATTTAGTTGCCTGTGGATAAAAATAATTGTGTCACACAAGATACAACCCCTTTTTAAATATTGGTCAAATAATATTGTTACTTGTTCATATTCTGCATTGCTCTAGTAACGCCCTTCATCGCCTGCGCCATTGTATTCTGCGAGCGTAATGTCTGTATTTTCAATGAGACTGCTTGAATATTTGCTTTCATTAACATAAACTTCTTCACGTAACGTCTAGTCCTCACAAGATCTTTCGCCATGATTTTTACAGCATCCTATGAAATAAGCAATAGTAACTGTTAAATAATATAGAAAATAGATTTCACAAAATTGTACTGTCTTACCATTTGTCCATCTTTAGCCATCTTTTTTATATCGACTATAATTTTCTTCTCTTGCTGTTCCATTCTCATTCTTTCTCTATCAAGGTCTCTCATTGCCTTATTCAAAGCTCTCTGATTCTTCCTGAGCATCTCCTCGGGAGTAACTCGTTTTCCAAACAACCACTCCATGGCGCTGGATGAAGAATTGTCAGCAAATCTATTTACTACAAATCAAATAAATGTATAAAACTTATACCATTATTCAAAATATATTTTACATTGCTAAATTTATATTTAATGAATTACTAAACGTTTAAGTATTGTATGTGTATATGCATAAAATTAAAAGAAATCATATAAAATGTTAATGTTCTACATCGAAAGAGAAATTTGATAATTCCTTACTTTAACGAAGTCAACCGAATAATCTGAGATAAGCGATAACATTTTCTTAGCGATAATTTACGTTTAATGACAATTTACAAATATTTAAGGACCTGTAAATAATGTATAATGCGCAATAGTAAAAACAAACCTGAATTGTCGAAATGTTTTATAAGTAATTAGGTTCGGAATAGCTGCCGACAATACTTATTGTCCGTCGAAATTGACTTTCGTTGGATCGCGACACAAATACAATACGATAATACGATCTTCAGAGGTTGCAAACCGATGAGTCACAAGTCCAAAATGATTAAAAACTCTCTCACGTGTAATAATATATCGAGAATGATTTGGACATTCCTAAACTTTATCGAGACGAGACGAACATTAAAGTCACACTGAATCAGTCTATAAACTATCTAATCGTGTACACACCCGAGAAACAATGCTATCGAATTATGAACAAATGAGTTCATGGTTAGGTGTGTGATTCAGATACTCAGTTGACTCCAGTCAACGTCAACTTGACAGATACCGCAAGACATTTAAAATTAAATCCAAGTTGCTAATAACTTCTATTGAATGAATTTGTTTGGAATTTTTTGTGATCAACTTATCGACGATCATTTTGAAATCATACAAACTTTTGGGGATATATTCTGTGAATATATACCGTATAAATAAACTTATATGAATCTATTTATTTACATCGTTGGTATTTTGTACAAATGAAAATTTTAAGATAGAATCAAGTTATTTTAAACTATAATCTGAAAAAGGTGTATTTGAACAAATTTATAAACTTTTTGCGTACGGTTGGCAAGTTTGCATTTTGCATCATATCAAAAAATAGGAGGTTGTGTTCACCCATGGTTTTGTCGCCGTCACCCGAGTCAGTATTTAAACAGAGAGCAAATTCTCTGGTATTAATAAAGTAGTCGAATTTATAAGTAAATCGAATAAAGAAGGAAAAGCGAGGAGATTATTTTCATATATACATTACTTACTTTAGAGAATCGTTCTTATGTACGACGTATTACACGCGTGGTCCAAGCTATCGGTACTCCGTGCGTTATGTGGTTACACTGTCATAATAAAAAGTAAAACTTTGTTATAAGATTAAGTATATTGTAAAAAGAAAAAAACTAAAAATGAAGACGGCTTTTATGGTCGCTGAAAAACCTTCTTTGGCAGCTTCGCTCGCTAACATTTTAAGTAATGGGCGATGCACTACTAGAAAAGGTAGGTTAAATTTTACGATAATCGGAGCAAGTTTACAATTGAACTTTACTTTTCAAAGATTCGTTCAGGAATAATACTGAACATTTAACATTCGATGTATTTCAGGTTCAAACGGATCATGTTCGGTACACGAATGGGTAGGCCAATTTAGGTCAGAAACAGTAAACTTAAAAATGACATCGGTCTGTGGTCACATTATGAATTTGGATTTTATTGGAAAATACAATCACTGGGATAAAGTGGATCCCGTAAGTGAAAAATGTATTTCATTGAAATACTATTCAGAAAATTAACTTATTTATGCATTAATAGAGAATTATTTTTTGGCCTGTTCAAGGCAGAGTTATTTTCGTGTCCAACCGAGAAGAAGGAGGCAGCTCCTAGATTAAAAATTCCTTACTTCCTTGCCAAGGAAGGTTCTCACTGTGATTATTTAATATTATGGCTGGATTGTGACAAGGAAGGTGAAAATATCTGTTTTGAAGTTATCTCTGCAGTGCAACAGGGCACGAGTAGAAAATTGAATCCAAATGTAAGTCTTCTATTAACCTTTCCGATCCGAAAGACATATGGTGTACGTCCTAATGCAACATGACGAATTTTTGTCCTTTTATGATTCTACGATACATATTCTGAATGAAAACGATATATTATCATATATTTCATATCTTACTCAATCATATTTTATTTTTATCGATAAATCTTTATTCTACTTATATAAACATAAAGATATGAAAGCAATCGTGTCTCGCAATAGTTCAAAATTGTTCGTTTATTTTAGGACATTTGGCGAGCTAGATTTTCTGCTATCACAGAGAAAGATATTAAAGCTGCAATGGGCAACTTGATAAAGCCAAATGAGAACGAAGCTAAAAGTGTTGATGCCAGACAAGACTTAGATTTGCGAATTGGTTGCGCTTTCACAAGGTTCCAGACAAAATTTTTTCAGGTACAATTGCAACAAGATCTTAATGTAATGTATTTCTGAACATAGATCATATTTATCTGTTTCTTCCTTTCTTTAGGGAAAATATGGAGATCTGGATGTATCACTCATTTCTTACGGTCCCTGCCAAACGCCAACGCTAGGATTTTGTGTACAGAGGCACGATGAAATTCAAACTTTCAAGCCTGACCCGTACTGGGTCCTACAGGTATAATCACTTTGGCATTACTAGACTCCCGATGTTTATGCAAAATGAAAAGTTTGTGCATCAATTGTAAGATGCAGGAGCTAAATATAAATCTATGTATATTCTTCATTAATAATTTTAATGTGGTGAAAATAATCTATTAATACTCTTAAAGTCTTTTAATATTTTCACTGTTTTAAGCTGCACTTGCTCATTTTTGTTATAAATGCGTAAAATCCGGAGTCTAGTCATTACATTACGATTATTCGCTGCAGAATGTATTTCTTCTAAATCAGCTTGAATATTCAGTATAAAGGAGATAAAATCCATTCAAGGTTACAGTAAAGTCTTCTGATGGTCAAGATATTGTCTTAAGTTGGAGTCGCGTGCGATCCTTTGACAAAGAAGTAGCAAATGTATTTCTCAGTCATGTTAAGGAGTTTGAACAAGCAACGTAGGTATCGAAAAGCTTGAAATTTTGATTACAAAATTAGTGATATAATGAAATATTTATTGATTCATGTGTTGCAGCGTTGTAGGCGTGCATAGCGTGGAGAAAACAAAATCGCGTCCAATTGCGTTGAATACAGTAGAATTAATGAGAGTAGCGAGTTCAGGTTTGGGAATGGGCCCGCATCATGCTATGCAAATCGCGGAACGTCTCTATATACAAGGATACATAAGTTACCCTCGAACGGAGACAACTGTGTACCCAGAGAACTTTGATTTAGTGTAAGTTACATGGCTACTTCTTTCAATTCTAATTATTTCTTAGATATTCTATTCGGTGTCAGTGAATATGAAAATGTCTGCGTTTAGTGCAACGCTGAAGCAGCAACAGAACGCTTCAGACTGGGGGGATCAAGTTCGTAAAATATTAGCGAACGGTATCAATAGACCAAAGAAAGGACACAACGCCGGGGACCATCCTCCTATTACTCCGATGAAACACGCTACAAGGAGCGAACTGGATGGGGATTTATGGAGACTGTACGATTACATTACCCGACATTTCATTGCTACTGTAAATATTTCTGATTGTAATAGGCCGGGGACACACGAGCGTTGAAACGACAGACGTTGCAACCGTGTGTCCCCGATCTTATTGGTACAGTCGAATGTGAAGATAATAAACATTTCAAACCCTTTAGTTAGCTCCAGATTGTACATATTTAAGCACCACAGCGACATTCAAAATAGGGATGGAAACTTTTACCGCAAATGGCCACAGTTTGTTGGATCCCGGATACACCAGTATTCTCACCTGGCAGGCACTTGGTAACAATGATACGTTGCCTAAGTTCACACCTGGTGAAAGACTCAATATACAAGAGGTGATTACGAAGAATTAATGTTAATTCTTTTAATAATAATTGTAACGAAAAATATTTGTGTAATTTGTAATAGACAAAGATGCTGGAATGTTACACACAACCGCCCGATTATTTGACGGAAGCCGAATTGATCTCCTTGATGGAGAAACACGGGATAGGAACCGATGCTTCAATTCCAGTACATATAAATAATATATGTATGCGAAATTATGTGAACGTTACAGGCGGTAGGAAATTGATTCCTACATCATTAGGAATCGTGTTGGTCCATGGTTATCAGAAGGTACGAATTTCTGGTATTCATAAAAATCATAATTTCATGTCAATTCCTTTACATATCAGATAGACCCTGACTTGGTGTTGCCTACAATGAGATCAGCGGTCGAAGAACAATTGAATTTGATAGCTCAGGGACGAGCAGATTACTATGCTGTATTACAGCACACAGTAGAAATATTTAAACAAAAGTTCAAGTACTTTGTCCACAGTATAGAAGCGATGGACCAATTATTCGAAGTCTCGTTTTCACCGCTCTCTGCATCTGGAAAAGCCCACTCCAGGTAAAAGATACGTGGCTCCAGTGATGAACAAAAATAAAATCAATATTGTTTATATAGGTGTGGAAAATGTCGACGGTACATGAAGTATATACAAACAAAACCGTCGAGAATGCACTGCGTGCATTGCAACGAGACGTACAATCTCCCGCAGAACGGAAACATTAGAATTTATAAGGAACTGAAATGTCCTTTGGACGATTTCGAATTGCTGTCCTGGTCTACCGGAGCCCGGGGAAAAAGCTACACGTTCTGTCCATATTGTTATAACAATCCGCCATTTAGGTAATTATTTTCTAACTAAGTGATCAGGTTCTCGCACAACTCTAGTAATTATTGATCAAGTTCAAATGTGAAATTCCAGGGATATGAAGAAAGGAATGAGCGGTTGTAATTCATGTACACATCCAACCTGTCCACACGGTATGAATTCGAACGGTTTGTCGAGTTGTCTCGAATGCGATTCGGGTATACTCGTGCTCGATCCTTCGGCTGCACCGAAATGGAAATTGGGCTGCAACCGTTGCGACGTTATTATTCATTTATTCGAAAATGCCCATAAAGTAATGGTCGACACCGATGTATGCAACTGTGGCGCTCAGTTAGTCACTGTGGAATATAAACAGGTAAAGCTATCAATTTCAACTGCCACATTAGAAGCAGAGAACTGTTTACATTCAAGGATGCGCTGCTATTGAGGGCAATGTGTAATAGATGCTCATGCTAAACAAACTTTGGGATATTCCGGATCTTTATATGAAATTTAGTGAATAATAGACACACTTTGACTATAAATTATACTTTATATAGAATAAAGAAACATGGACTATTGTGCGAGGCTAAGGGCGTATATATTTTTCTTTTACAGGAAAAAACTAAACTTCCCAACGAAGCGACAGAAATGAGTGGCTGCGTGTTTTGCACGCCAGCTTTCGTTTCCCTTGTAGAGAAACATAGGGCGATCGCTTCAAAACCAGTCACAACTCGCAGCCGCGGTCACGCGAAAGGTCGCAGTCGGGGGAAACCTCGTCCTCCTAAAGATAAGATGGCTCAATTGGCAGCATACTTTGTATAATAACATGTAAACCAAGCAATGAACATGAACGTTCTTTTCTTATATTCCAATAAGCTCGTCGGTAGGCGTAACCTCGAAAATAAACTTGAATATATTCGCTACCTCAACGACTTCTAAAATACCAGCTGCATTATGTAAACAGTAAACCATGTTTTAAAGTCTTGCGATTAAAATAACAAACCATGTTTTATTTTGTGTACTTGTCGTGTTGAACAGTATTGCGCTAAGACGCTACGATGGATATTGTAAAAATCACGTTATGTGACTTTAGAAAAGAAAATATAATTTACGCTAACGCAAGTTTTTTGCCGGATTTTAATTGTGTAAATGAGAATCACAAAAATGTTTTTGAAAGTTTAAAATTTACCGGTTACTAATTTCGAGTGCTTTTGTAAGCGTCTCAGAGATGGCACGTCTGCTGCCTTTAAAAATTTGAAGCATTTGAATCTTTTTTATTCACGATTATTGGTTGCTAAAATTTTCGAAGAAGATAGAACTATTCTGTCAAGAATTCGAGTTGAGAAATTAATATATTCACTTGGATACTTTCAAGTATAATTCTAGTGACTAATCAGATACTATTAGATTGAATCATATGAGCATCTTCTCCTTTGATCGGATCTACCTACACACACAAGTATTAAATATTAAATATAACTAAATTGAGAGATTTTGAAATATCCCTTAATACCTGAAATATACAGCCACTTGATATACCGTGAATTATCTTATCTATGATAGACATCACCCTTTATCACGCTAGATGAATGGTGAAATGGTAAAATCATGCTTCATGATAAAATCTCCGCGCGCGAGTATGATAAAATTATTATTAAATAAGTAGGCTGTGGATTTTTTTATGCGAAATAAAACCTGTCTGCATTGATTGTAAGTTACAGAATGCACATAGACGGTTATTTTCTTTTTGAACAATTTCGTAGAGCTGGAAAGAATTTCAATAGATTTCAATAGATTACCATCAAGAAAGAAAGTAATCAAAATTATTGAAAGTCTTCAGAAAACATTTGTGTGCCGCCAGGCATATACCGGTCAGTTCACCGGTAAGTCAAACGAGTAGCCGCTGTCAGATAGGTGCTCAATCAAGATAAAAAGGGTTAAAAAGAAGAGCAGGAGCGATCGGATCTCTATATACGGCAGGACACGATTTCCCGGTGTGTGCCGATCGCCGCGAGTCTATTACCGACGGCATATCGGTAGACAAAGAAAGTTGATTGGCTCGGGGCGGCGATCCCGCGACGGTGGTTGGCGGCCGAATGGAGGAGGGGCGTGGGTGCGAGGGAGAGAGCAAATCAGGTTGGTCGCAGTCGCGCACGTAACCGCCGCCGAGCTGTCAGTCGGTAAACGTAATCCGTGGCGCGCGGTTCAGTCGTTCGAAGCCATCCGAAGGGAGAGATAGTGTGCGCGCGCGTGTTTGCCTGGATTCGCAAGAGCTTCCGTGTGCAAGCTCCTTTTGGTGCTGGTTGACAGCTGTGTGGAAACTCTTCTCGTTCACCGAGGAGAAAAGCGACCGTGTCCGACTGATTATAATGCGGTGAAGTGAGAGAAACATATCCGTGTCCTGGGCGCGGCGACTCCGGTGGAAGGAAAAGAGCCTAGCAAGCTGGCCGGCATGTGCACGAAGCACACCGTTGCTGTCGTCCTCGCGATGTTCCTCTGCCGGATTTGCTCCGCCGAGGAGCAGCCCGGATCCTCGCACGGACCGGACCCCTGCAACATCACCGCAGACGGACGGGAATTCATTTGCCGAGGAGCTGGCTTCCTGTCCATCCTGGAGCTCGATCCCGCCGTGCTCACCTCAGCCGTCAATCTCACCAAACTGTAAGTACTCTGACAGTTTGATCTAGATGCACCCCCCGTTGTACAAACGATGAATGGAAACGGCGCGTAAAGCCTTCGGCCCGGCGACCGTTTGTTTGATTGAATGGACGTGTGCCGTGTGCACACTCATTCAGAACTAGGTTTCGGGTCGTCCTGTCCACTTGACGAATTCTTCCTCTTCTCTATTCATAGAAAATTTTAGTTGCAATCGATCCGTCTTCGGTGACAGTTGTGCGTCTTTCTCTGGATCTTATCACGCGAATATTTTCAGAATGATCTCTTAGTTTTGTTATTGTTTTCTTGAATGTCAGTCTGTACTCCAATGACTATTTACATGTATAGTCTACGTAGAGTCAAAGGATGGAAGCGCGGGATTTTTGAATTGATACAATAGGAACTAGAATTCTGTGTAGTGTTTATGGTAATGATCGTATACTATGGGCTGGAAGTCGGGGAGGTAGCAGGTAATAATTGCAAGTCGTGCATCGCGATATTAATGCGATTCTTGGATCACGTAGTATGTTTAATCCATTTAAGAATCGTTCACAGGAATATTAATTCCAGTTATCATTAATATAATGAATTGGTTACGAATTGGCACGTGAGAGGTTCTGTAATTATAATTAGCGATCACGTATAATAACCGCTTCAAATAACAGGTTGGAAAGTATGTATTTGAGATGCATCGGAAGTTAATGACGCACGTTGTCTGTATCGCGCCAGTGTTCTCTCACCGTCACTGTAGTCAGTTTTCAAGCGGTTTAGTCATATGAAGGTCCTTCAAAGTTCGGTCATGAAGTATTTAAAAGGCTTGAAAGTCTTCGAGGCCTTCGGGTACCCGCCGTCACAGAATTTCTTCGCGCTAATAAGACTCCCGGCGACGACTTAACTTTGTCTTTATGGTCCTGCATCAATTATTTCGTCGAAATATTGTGTCAGACCACGGGAGAAATATGAATACAAAATTGGACCATTGAGTGCGAAGAACCATGAGCTACATAATTAGAGTGCGAAATAGTACCGATATGAATTCATATGTCCATCAAAGAGTTAAGTACTTTATAATGACATTTATATAATGCCTCTAGTGGTTATTATGTGACGAATTACAAGATGGTCACCAATCGCAACTTTCTTTTCGTCCTTCGTGATTGTTGTTGATAGTCATAGTGAATATAAGTAAATGGGCACTGGTTGTTACTGGTAGTTATCAGTATTTAGTTTTATATTATTACTAATAGTCACCGGTCAATCATGGTTAATATAAGTAGTTACTAGTAGTTGTAAATAGTCATTAATTGGTACTAGTTACTAGTAACATATTACGAAGTAGCTACCAATAGTTACTTTCAACTTATTGCTGATAAATATTTATTAGTTGTCCATAGTTAGTGCCGCGTTAGTAGTTTCAAATAGGTAATAGTTGTCACTAGTGATGAATCGCAAAGTATTGCCACTGAAGTACATTCTTGTTTAATCCTTAGTGGTTACTTATTCATGGTTAAGTAGATGGTATTGGTTGTGAATGATTAGTACTTGCTACTGGTAAAGTATCACAATGTGGTCATCGTGGTCACTGCTGGTTATTTGTAGTTAACATGAATTATTGCTAGTGGTTGTAAAAAATGTTTAATAATACAAGAATGATCATCTTTATGCACTTATAGAGCAACATCGAGTAGATGAAATTTAAAATTGTTGAAAAATTTTTAAAATTGAAGATGCCGATACATGATTTCTCCTCTGTTAAAATCATTAAGGGAAGAAAACATTCAATTTGATTTCTATTTCTTCTAATCGACGCAGACAATTTTTATTTTGCATACAGATCCGCGGTCAAAGAGTGATCACAATTACGTATTAGTCTTATTAGATAATCTTACTAGATAATCTTCACACTGATAATCTTCCACGGTCAAAATAGAGAAATAGTAATCCTAGGAAATTTCCAGCAAGACTGATACGCATCTTGAAATCGTGCGATCGACAAAACGTTTGCTCCCACGGTGGCACGAGCTCGTACATAATACCTTATTCTAAGCAATCCGTTGAACCAGTTTGTCGATGCGGGGAGAACAGTCGCCAGTCGGTTTGACTTGCGTGTCACGTAGAAAACAACGTTCCCGGTAACCGTAACGCCGCGAGTCTCTGTCAGAAAGCACAGAGCAAAGAGAGCATATGTCGTCGACGAAGGAATCTTCCGGCTGTCTCCCGAGGCTGCCGGGAAAAACGACGGAGAACACACGAGACCGATTCAACTTTTTTCTGGCCTGGATTCCTTCCGAAAGTATTCCGCGTGAGACAGTTGCCCGTAGTTTTCGTAGCCGCGCACTCGGAAACCGGCAGAGCTCTTCTCGTCGAACTTTTCTCGATGCATACTACTGCGCCCAGGCTATTCCCGTGGTCTTGTTTTCCTTTATTCTATAGCCACTCCAACATGGTACATGTCGCCAGAAAAAAAAAGAAAAAGAAGATCCGAGTTCGCGCGACGATAAATTAAAATTACAATAAAATCGGCGTTACGACCCGACGAGCCTCGAGAGCTAAAATTATAAGGGAAACTATAATTGTACGCCCCGGTCTGGTTCGGTTCGCGGGACCACGATTTTCCAAGGAACTCGTAAATTCTGCTAAAGGAAGATTCCGATGACTTAGACGCGCGAGACGGTTTTATCATTATTTGTCATTACCGCGACGATAAACGTCTCCGGTACCGCGTCGAAATCGGAGATTTACGGGGTGATGATCGCTGCGAGGCTAGAGCCGCTTTGAATTTCGCTTTCGGGAGATTAAAGCGAGGTACAGACAACGCGAGCGTAAAAATTGTTTATACTTCATCCAATTTTTTATTCGCTCTCCAAGAGTGCTCTTTATTTTTAAACAGGGGGAAATATGCTAGCCTCGTTCGATAAAATAGATTCTTCTGCATAGAAATGGAATTAAACGTGTTTCAATTGTGAACGAAAATTTTAGTTGTTGATCATTATATATTATTCCATTTGTATCGTTTAGCAAAAGATGCTAGAAGATAGAGAACAGCTATGCACGTCATTAGCTGTCCGCGCTGGTACAATCAAGACGCAGTAGTATTAGACTGTACGCTGTCAGACGTATTGTAGATCCGCTTAGAATGCACCGTAGTCAATGAACAGTTTCGAAATTACGATACTTCTCATCACTAAATATGATAATTAAATATTATTCAAAGATAACGTCGATCATATAAATAAAAAAAGTTGAAGAAAGAACTAACTTGTTTATCTGTTCTCATTTTTACTAATGCTTATGCATATTGCTCGGACGAAATACGGTTTTATCAGTCGCAGAATTAATTTAAGAGTAATGATATCTTGGAAAAGAGCGTGATGCCCTAGTTTCTCCGAGCAATATTCCTGTTGCGATTCGCTTAGAAAGGTACCACGCTCGCGCAAAAGTTATTGATAGCAGAGTAGAAACAAGGTTCTCCTCTTTTACTGCTTTTTCCAGCAGTATTTACAGTTCAAGGCTCGAATTTAGTAACAAACATGCAATAAAGCTCGCATTACTACCTCGGGCGCCGCGCTTGTGCCATTACCGCGCATTGAAATCACCCGAGCGCAGTATACATTAAATCATGCTCGCGGCTCCATTATACGGGAATATCGAAGCTACGAGTTTTCAATTGAAAGATTTATATTTGTATAACATTTCTCTCGGCTCACGGAGCTCTATTTAGAGAGTCATAGATCTCCTACAAGTATAAAAATAGAGGACTGTCGTGAGATGAAGGAATGGCGAAGCAGGAAGACTGGAGGACATGCAAACGCGAGATCGTAAAAAAGGTTTAAAAGAATGTTGTAGGTTTCAGAAAAGGTTCCCGTAATTTTCATACGATCAAATCATATCTCTTGTTACGTGTTTGTTGAGTAAGGGACCAACGTATGCTTGGTATCGACGTATAAAATTTAAACTGTGCCATTGCTGGTCAAATGAGCTTAGTTTGCAATTATTAAAATGATAAAAATACTTCTGTAGAAAATGATTCGATGTATTTCGTATTGTATAGAGTTTGTTAATGCTCAGTAAATTCAGCGTTGAAAAGATACTGTGACGTCGATTCCGAATGAGTCAATTGTAAAATATATTATCCTCTTGTTTCTTGTCAGTGAAATGGAGCAGAGAGTCGATCGAGCAGACAGTCGATCGAAAGCTATTATTATTCCTATTCGAACGTAACCATTGTTCGTTTAAATTGGATGCTCGAGTGGTTTAGATACTCGGTTTCCGCGAGTGAATAAATAAACTCGGCTAAACAAATCGGCTGTTTAGCCCGACAGCCGGTTTCCGGATTGATCGAGGCCACTGCTGTGAAACAATAAACGCTGATAATTCCCGCGATACGTTTCGCCCGCGTTCTAAACGCGGATCGCGAATTTAATCCGAGCCGAGCGAGCGGTCGATTAATCAGCCGATTCTCCGGCAAGCGGATAAATTGCTCTCGCTTTTCAAAGATCCATCTACCGTACGGGACCCCTTCGTCCTCGTTCTCGCGTTCCTCTACTACGTGCTTCTCTCGCGCATCGATCCTCGTGGAAAATGGATCGCGCGAGATCCCTCCGTGCGAGAGAATATTTCACTCGCGAGACGAAGCAAAAGTTCGAGGAAATCGCTGGAACGAAGACGATCCTCGTTACGCTCGCAACGCGATAACACCGAGGAATTCCTCGAGAAACGGACCGCTTCTACATAAATTCCGTTGTTCCCTGATCCTAAATGACGTCCGATAAAGTATCGACTGTCTTCGGCCCGAGAAGGATCAGTCCCGTAGGTATGTAGGTCGCAGCGTCATCGTACTTGTACGGATCGCGAACATTACGCGCCACTAGGAACTTTTGCCTTTAGGATATGTTATCTGGCGCGATTTTATTTCCTTTATTCTCGGAACGATTCGTCATGCTAGTCGCTGATTCGATAGTCGTTCCTTCTCCACGTCGTTTGTACCTTTTCCTCATCGTTCGGGTCTTTTTCGAACGATCGACCTACGACGATTGGGTAAATGATCTCCAGACTGGGAATCTTCGTTTTTAGTTCTGTAAAATTGGTCCACGACGGGGTAAAATTTGATAAATGTTTGTAATCCAGCGTTTCTAATAAAGCATGATGTAACGAAGCGATCAATTTCGATCAAAAACGATCGACCAGTGGTCGCGACTGTTTACGTCGTTGAGCGCCGGTCTTTGTACTTCTTTCTGCAAAACTTCGCGAGTGTCACTAGCACAGAAACTCCGGCCGATCGCTCGAGTTTCCAAGTTACAAGTACGACAAACTTCTTCGAGCACAACGATGCAATTAAGAAACTTCGGATAATCGAAAAATTTAATGGACCCCGGAGAGTCTTGACGGACTCGATGAAATTTTCCACGAGCCGCGCGAAATCCTGCTTACGGCGAAGAAGCAAATGCGATTCTTCCTGCGGGCAGATTCAATTTCGCCGTTGCCGCGAAAGCGAAAGCTTATTTCCGGTCGGGCGGACTCGTTTCAATCGGCCCGAGGAAAATAAACCGATAAAAACGAGAGTCGTCCCGATCGAAGCCCTGAAGGCACACTGATTCGGAAACGCGTGGACGTTCTTAATGGTCGTACGCTTAGAGTAGACGGGCAATAAAAGTGGCATAATAAACAGAGTAGAGAGGTTATTTTATCTAGGTAGAATAATAAATATATCCGTGTAATCACTTGGAACTATGAAGGATAATTTGTAAGGGCTTCTGAAAGATCGTAGGACCTCTGCAAAAATTGTATGACCTTTAGAAAGATTTTAGGACTTTCAGAAAAATTGTGGGCCTTCAAAAAGATTGTAGTACCTCCAAAAAATTGTTTGACCTTTTGGAAAAATTATAGGATCACTGGAAAACATTGTAGGACCTCCAAAAAATTGTAGGGCCTTCAGAAAAATTATAGTACCTCTAAAAAATTGTGTGACCTTTAGGAAAAATTATAAGATCTTTAGAAAAAATTGTGGGACCTTCAAAAAAATTGTAGGACCTCCAAAAAATTGTGGGACCTCTAGAAAAATGGTAGGACCACATATCGTGGTTTATAGTATATAAACCAATTGAATATTCTTTGCCAAAGACAATATGGAATTCCGCAGAGATTACGCGGCGTTAGAGACAAAATGGACAAATTTTCTTGCGAAAGGCATTGGCGACCCTCCAGGAAGATACAATGTACTTGCATGAAATAGTAGCGAATATATTCCGAGGTAACGTCGAGGCAAACAAGCTACATCGGAAATAGATGGCACCGAAGGGCATCGAATCTAATAATTCTAAAACGAGATTTCGTTCCGCGGAAATGCGTCGCGCGCGGAAGGGGTCGTTCCTGGCAATCGTTTCGTGATCAACAGTTTGCTCTCCATTTATTACATAAAGACAGCTGTACATCAGCCCTTTCAACGACCGATATCTCACCGCACGGCCGACGATTAATCTCTCGCTCGGAGAAAAATAAATCACGTCGCTTTAAAAGCACCGCTGCTGCACGTCGCGCCGTCCCAACATCCAAAATATTTATAGAAAACTCGCGCGCGTTATACGGTCCCCGTATTCACGCCAGAAAACCCGCAGCATACGCTCCGACGGCGACCCGCAAGCCGAAACACTTTCATTCATCCTTTCGTCGAACGATCGTAAAGCTTTCTCGTTAATTACTCCAATTTGGTCCGGCGATCCGTCCTAATTGAATACCGACTTTCCTCGCGTCAGCCGCGCTTAGAATTATCGCTCCTCACGAGTTTCTCGGGTCGCTCGCGAGTATTGCAATTATTTCGAAGACTCTCCAGAATTTTTTGGAGGCCCTAGCATTTTTTGTGTGAGTACCAAAAATCTTTAGGAAAGACTTAGAATTTTGAGTGACGAGCCCATCATTTTTGTCCGAGACCCTACAATATTGTCGAAAGTTCTAAAGGGTTTTTCAATAGGGACATAACAATTTTGTTTTATAATACGGAACATAACCTAAAACTTTTTTTATGATTTGTCAATATCGAAACGTCAGTCAAGGCTTACATTTTAATCATGATGAAGTTCACGAACGAGCAACGTTTGGAAAAAAAATTCTGAGTCGGTAGTCGCAACTTTAAGAGCGCTTATTCCAATTTTTGGTCGCAATCTCGAGGAATGGTCCAGTCGAATGGCCACCTCGCTTATGCGATTTGAGCTCAGGAACAATATCGAACGCGAAGTTGCCAACAATCCGGCTGATATGTGTGAAAGAGTGATTGAAAATTGGATCCAAAGAATCGATCGCTGCCGTCGTGCTCGTGGTGGTCATACGAACGACATCGAATTCCATACATAAATGCAACACGTGTACTAGACCTGCAATAAATTTCAGCCCGATATCACAATTATTCTGTGTTTTATTTAAATACAAAATTGTTATGTCCTTATTGGAAAACCCTTTATGACTTTATTATAGGTAGCATGAAATTTCTGAAGCACAATATACCATGCATTTGCGCGCCGACTGCCGAAGAACTAGGTACGACATAGTAACGAGTCAACTACTTACCAATGAAGGATCACGTACTGCCGCGGACATGGTTAATTTCATAACGCTTCGGAGCAGACGCTTTCATGTTACGCATAATCGATTGACGTTACGTGGGACACCTTTCTCTATGTTGCACCACTAACTCGCTAACGATCATCAGATCCTAACGATAGTCTTTTCTTCGTTCGCCAAGTGACACTTCATCGATAATCATCGTCACATATCCGTGACAGTGGTAGCGACCGTGTTACTTGAAACTTTTACTTGATTTTTGGCTTCGTAGATGAGCCCATAAATATTCAATTCTGCATTAACATCCCCCGCAGGCTATTATTAGCTAACACCCCTGGCGTCGTATGATGCACGACGCTTTTTCCCGGAAAATAAATGGCGCAGCAGCAAGAATTATTGCAGTAGAGTATGCTCGTACAACGTCGGGGGAGGATTCTTGCCGCTTTTTCGCGGACGATACATTGCGGAACGGTAAGAATTATTGTGCACCGTGTGCCCACATACTGTCCAAGTAATCTTTGCCACTTCCAGCCGCACAATACGCACAATGCCGGCAAGAATCATTGAATTAGTGCGCGCGGCTATGCCGCTCGTCTCCTCTATTAAATTGAATTATTACGGTATACAATCGGTGCCGCGTGCGTTTCCATCATTAATACAAACCATTTAGAGCGCGCGGCTCTATTTGAACTCGGACCACGCCAAGAGAGAGAGAGAGAGAGAGAGAGAGAGAGAGAGAGACCGATGCATTATTCATGAACACGATGTTCAATGTTAGTTTCCAGTTTCGGAGCCAACACCGATTAACTGTTGCCAATGCGCTCGTCGATATCGAATCTTTATTACCTTGTTGTCGTGACCGCGTCGAATGACCGATCGCCGACATCTGGACCATCGAACAAACATAAGTTGCAAAATAAGTTCAATGAAGACATAGCGACGAACAGTGGCCGATTTTTCGAACGATGTGGGACAGAAATCAGCATCAGTTGAAAATTTAATGTGTTCGCGTATGAAAGGATTTAATACACATCGTTAGACTGCGGATTTTTATGTATTTGTCAAGAAGTTAACTGGATGACGTATAAAACAGCGAGAAATATAAAAAATCTGGACCATTGAATTAACTTAAGTTGCAAGAAATAAGTTCAAGGAAGACTGGGACAGAAGTCGGCATCAGTTCAAAATTTAATTTACTCGTGTGTAATAAAATTGAATGCACATCGTTATACTGCGGATTTTTTTATGCACTCGTCAAGAATATTGTCATGCAGTTTTCAACGTAAAAATGGTATTATAGGTAGGTTAAACGTTGCCTAAATATTGCGCAACGGATCGCTCGAGTACAAAAATAAAAAATCCCGAAGATATGCCACGGACCGAGTGCTTTCAGGCATCGAGTACTATACTAAAAGCGAGTAGTATACGCGACACCGAAAATGCATTTTGCGTCGCGGCCCGCTCGCCTAGACACACACGCTTCTCGATCGTGGTGGAAACTACGAAAATACACGTTATCGATTTTCCCGGTCGCGACGACGACGACGACCGAAATCCCGGCTAGGGCTTTTTCTTTGTTCCCGATCTTTCGCCTGATACGATTCAATGGATCCCCCCTTTTGCCGACACTATACACCCTCTTTGAGACACTGGCGGAAAAGTTGTCGAGTCAGATGAGAGAGCTTCTCTTCGGAGACTTGTTTCTTCGCGCGAACCTTTCCCGTCTCTCTCTCTCTCTCACCCTCTTGGGGCCGACTAACGTCTCGCACACGTGTAATCGAAGCTTTCGAAAACTTCTGCGAACAGTTTTGCTCTCGATTGCTCCCTCCCCGACAAGATAAAGCGTGTAACGCGTTTGTTTAAGTGTGAGTTACATTGTGTTTCGCTAAACAGTTTCACTGCTGAATCGGCACAACCTCGACTGTTACGTAGATTCGATGTTCTTTACTTATTCTTCGGTGAATTTCTAGTCCACAGAACAATCCCATACAGACACACCACTAGGATAGACCTTCAAATACACAGAGTGCGGCCGAATAACATGTACTAGCGGGCACGAGGCGGTTCCTTATGAAAAAATAAGAGCAAAATATGGAATAAAATTTTTTCATTTAAAGCTTAGTTTTCGAGAAAATCGAGTCTGAAAATCCTATTCGTACGTATGCTGTTACGGCTAAGCATAACCGCAACTTATTATAATTCTTGAAACATTTTACATTCAATGGAGTCAGGGTGAAGCACTAAAACGCCTCAATAAAAATTTGACTCCATTTTTAGTGCGAAAAAGAACCATGTGTAAGACCGTTTTATATTCAGAGAGAATCTCCAGAAAACTTATTAGAAATCGATAGAAGCCACTTTGCTTTCAAGCAGGACCGAAGGAAAATTCAATTTTATTGAACTCCCCTCTCAATCTTTCTGCAAAAATATCTCACCTAAAATATTTTCGTTACTCGTAACTCCCGGGCCACTTTGCATTCGGTGGAGTCAAAGAGAGAAGCTGTGAAACGCCTCGATGAAAGTTTGTCTTCATTGTCAGTAGAAAAAGAGCGAGGTTGGACACAAATCAGTCGGGCAAAAATTCGCGTTTCCCATAAGCGTGGAGCGCAGTCGATCCGCGAGCAGATATTGAGCTTGATCGCCGCCCTCGCAATGCTTGAAAACCGTCGTGGAGAGTACGGTCGGTCGGCAACTATGGAAAAATCAATTTCGAAGAGGTGGCTCGCGAATGCCGCGCTAGATTCCATCCGTGTGACGAATCGCAATATGGGTCGGAACGAATGCGGACCCCGGCTTGCCGAACGCCGACCAGAGTATCTCGGAATGCGATAGAAGGACAGAGAGAGAGAGAGAGAGAGAAAAAGAGGTGGAGTGCAAATTAAAAAAGAAAAGAACCGTCCAACGTCCGCGCGGTTCGTCGACGACGAATCTGCATTCTTCGTTGGTAATTCTGCGTCGCGACGACGACATCGGCCTCGGGAACATTGTGACCGGGAACCGAAAGAATCTGCTATACACACGCGCGCGCACGTCTCTCGCGCCAATCGAGACACCGTAATCCGGAAATATTCGTGTCACATCTGCACCGGATACATCACTTTCCTCTTGAGGGCACGAGTCCGTGCGCGCACCCTCGCCGAGACCGCATAATTTCAGCTCCGCACGTGCTCGATGCGATTATGCACGACATACATATAGTCACCCTAACGACACGATTACAAAGTGTTCTCTTGCGCTCTTGGCATTCACGATCCCCCAAATTTTCGATTTTGATCGCTCATTGAAGTTGTTACAGTTCACGGTAATATACAGGGTGGGCCATTTATCTTGAGACAGTGAACTATTACGAAAAACCAGCAGGAATATGAGAAAATATTCTTCATACGAAGGGGCAGATTTAATGGCGCTATGCACATTTTTCCATAATGGCCCTTTAAGGGTCAGACGAAGGGCAACTTCATTTTTTCAAACGGAAACCCATACTTTTTATTTCATATTCGTATTCTACATCGAAAAATGATAATATTTCGTATAAAACATTTTTCCCTAGCGTGCACACGGTTTTATGAAACAAATTGTGGTGAATATCCCAAAATTTGTAATGACAAAAACACTACGGAGTTTGATCTGAAGTCATCAAAATCTAGTAAGCGTTGACGAGAGTCTTTGGGGATTCATAAGAAACAAAGTTTATCTTTACATTACCAGGTTTATATTACCATCTTGTTAATGACTTAAGCATATTCAAATGTATTTTTTCAGCCGCTTTAAGATAAAATAAAAAGAAATAACGATGACCTTGAAAACACTATGAAAAAATAACCGGACAAAAGAAATTGTTCTTCTATGATATTCCTCCTTGGATGCCATTTAAATTATGCCATAAATATTTTTTGTTTCATTAAAAATAAAGGAGACATTTAGGTGACCTCCTCCAGCTGAGACACCCTGTATATAAACACCACTAAATTTTGTAAATGTGATATAAATTATTGAATATTTATCAAATTAACCGGAAGTTTATATAATTCCCAACTCGTAATGGTGTGAATGTTATAAGTATCTTAATTGATTAAGCCAGTAGAATACAGCGCAGTTTTTTGAGTAGTTACTAGTGAGAAGGATAGTTTTTCGTTGGACACTATGGCGCGAGAGAGAGGCTGTGAATAACAATATTTTATAATTTACAATTTAAAATGCAATAACTGGTTAGGTCTATAACTGGACTGGGTTGGGTTAGGTCAATAGAGAGAGTGTGTGCGATAGGTTTAGAATACATAGTAGATAGGATTAGATTAGTAGTAAATAGCGATAGATTGGCGGTTTATTAAAACAGGGTGTTTTATTTTTTCCTTTGTTTTATACAAGCGAGCGGAAACGACATTGTTAGGATTAGGCGGAGGTAAAACTCACATAAGTGGGTCCTTTTACCAGTTTTAATACATTTCCCGAAGATTGTGTCCAGACTCGCCCCGCATAGAAACAGGACTTTCGCGGCTCTTTCTCACTGAAAATGAAGACAAATTTTTATCGAGTCGTTCTAGAGCTTTTCTTTGACTTTATTGAATATAAAATGGCACCGTCTTGAGGCGCTCATCAATGAAAGTAAAGGGGATATTGGGGATCCGTGTTCGAGGAGATTTTTATTTTATCGTCGCGTTTATCACTGACGATAAAGGACGCGTTTATCGGACATCAATACTCGAGGATTTTCTTTCATTTTATTAAATGAAGAGCGGCTTTATCGATCGGAAAAAATTAATTCAGCAACCTACAAGATTTCAGGTCGGAATAGACGCGAATCATTCTCGGTTAAGATAATAAAATTTCGAAATATTTCTTTTCCGCGCAAGCAAATGAATCGAATTTGGCAACTGCCTGCTGGAATTACTTTCACAACAACGTCATGCACGCGTGATTCACGTCGCGTGCGTGACTCGCATAATTTTCATCGTTCTTCTGTGTTTCCTCGGTATCACTCATTCGATGTTTCATTAAATACTGTGGCCCATAAATGAGAAACCCACAGAACGTCGAACCACAATCTTCCGCAATAGGAAACTGTAATACTTAATCTAAATTCTTTCAATTCTTATATCGTGTCAATTATTCATGATTAATAGACTGTGAATCTTTTTGCAAAATAAAAAATGTTTGCATGGATTGCAAGACACTCATATACTCACAAATCCGAGTCAATTTCAATCACCAAGTTTCATTTCATGAGTTTCGATTACTTCTTAATAGCAATAATGTTTCAATGATTATCTTTGAAAAGTATTCATTTTATACAAACTGATATCAAACCTTGGAATGAGTACATACTTACAAGTTTCGAAAAGATAATTATAAGTGCTTCGATGTTGATAGGAATCGAATCTTTCCCAAGTACATATGTAGCACCCGAATCTTGGAAATCAGAACTGCATAGTGGATTTTAAGCATTTTGTTTATTAAATTCGTAACTATTTAAGAATAATATTTCACTTATACAATACTTGCTGGCCTTGGTGGTAGTCTGTTTCTTTTTTTATCGACGATATTTCCTGCTTTTGCATTAAAGGACAGCGTAATTGATTTTGAAAGTAAAAGAAAATGATTAGAACAATCAAGAGAATTTCTGGTACGATATTCATAAAAGTTTCGAATCTGTTCGACCAAGATTCGAGTATATTTGCAAGTATTACTTCCATTTACCAAAGTACTTGTAAAAGGTTCGAAACTATCTGGCGTAGGTTCGAGTATACTAGGAGTACTATTTATATTTTCCGAAGTACATACTTATAGAGAGTTCGAATTCAATCAATCAAAGTTCGAACCTGTTTTCCGAGGTACTTGATCACAGACACGGTAGTGAACTAAAAATACCTTTTGTTTCTTTTAAATATGATTAAGCTGTAACCCCAATACGCTGATGTCTTCAAATCTTTTTAATACGTCCATTGCTTTAAATTGTGCTTATCCATTTTTGTCATAAGTGCATAAAAAAATCCGCAGTCTAATGATTAATAATATGGACAATTTGCATTTTATTCGAGGTACCGCTATCTACGTATTTACATTTTAACGGTGGGGAATTCTGTTCGAATAAGTTTCTGCGCGGCCAAGTGTCCTCCCGCGTCTTCTCCCAAGAGGCCCTCGCCCTCATCCCGGGTGATACTCGACGGGAACAATCGTGTTTTAATTCGTACCTGCACACGCTCGTTATCTCCTAATCTCAGGCAAACGAGAATAGGCCTTTTGACCCGAAAAAAATTGCACGAGGTTCGTCCGCGCGCGCGAGCAACGAACGAATTGACGCAAACCCTCGACCCCCGCGAAACTCGGTTGCGATTAAAAGTTTGTTGCAGCTGGTCGTGCATGAAAATGGATATACCGGAGGATAATTATTAACCACTGAGCTTAACGACCATTTTCACCCCGGCGCGAGGAAAAAATGCGAGATTGCCATTAGACCGTCCCGTTGACGCTCTTTGCGCGGAAAAATTGCACCGCTTCAAGATCATCAACATTTTAACATCTATCCTGTTAAAATATTTCTTTACATATGCAGATTAAAATATGATGAAATATGCAAATAACATAGAGTGGGCGGAGAAAGTATTCGTACATCTTTTAAAAACCAATAACTTTTTTTATAATTGTACCAAACGACTTGATTTTTTATAATCAATTAGAAGCATTGGTTTACGAAATGATATGTATATATAAAAAAGATTTTACAAAAATTATAATTTACAAGGTTATATGAAAGGTTATATAAAAATTTTTTTATTTGGGCCCTCAATAAAAATTTAAAATGTATGTTTTGTAGAGATTTATGTTAGTTATACGCATGCTGAAAATTTCATTGAAATCGATTAACATACACACGAGCTACAAGCGGCCATAACAAGCAAGCCATAACTCTGTTAATCCTGCATATTTCTGGATGAAACTTTTAAGAAACATAGTTGAATGGTACCCCTATGAAATAAAAATATTACAGAAAAATTATTTGCAAAATAGAAACAGTACCATTTAAAGAAAGTGCGTTACGGTGTTTTCTTCGAAGCAATTTTCTTCCGTCGTTCAGAAAAATTGACTAGGTCCCAGTTGGTGCGAAGTCGCGAATGCTCGGGAAGTTTCTTCACGCGTGGAGAATGATTCGAGGCTGGTTCCCTGCGAAATTTCGCGTCTGAGAATAGGTATCACGACGACGCGAGTAATTGAAGCGGACGGCCGCACTCCAGACGAGCTTGGAACGCTTCGGAGCAATTCCGCAGCGGCGAAACCGCGTCTGGAGCCGTCAGACACACGGCTGGAGTTTTCCCCCGCTGGAGTTCTAACGCGTTACGCTAACTCGTGATAATATCAGACATGTTTCTACGCCGTGCCACCCTCTCCTCACGAGAATGCAGAAAAATTTCAAGAATTCGTTGACTTCCTTCATAAATGCACTGCGGATCGACAAAAGGCAAAACAATATTAGAGACGTGATGTTTTAACGCGTGCCCAATGAAACCAGGAATTGTATATAAGCTCACACGTTTTAACATACAAATCAGTGTCCCACATCTTGTACTACATACTAACCCAGACTAACACTGCTCATTCTAGATTGGGGATTATTATGCAAATTCAAGCTTGTAAAAATGTTCGTCGAGCAAAGAAACAGTGAAGGTGTATCTAGATTTTTTCAAATTCTTATTTTGTTGCACTTTGCATATGTTCCTTCATATCCGGTATATTTTACATGTTTTATGTATCCAGCCATCCTCAGCTTTGCCTCGAGCATAAACTTTTATTACATCTTTCCTTGGCACAAGGTTTTTCTTATATTGCCGTCTGCAACGTTCCTCTATATTCTCCATGCTCTACACGTTTTACGCCCCTAATACTTCTCGCCGAGTTTCTTCGACGGATATTTCATAACTGTAATCTAAAGTTCGTGAAATCCGGGGTTCGCTGAAATACAGCACAACGGAGAGGCTTACGTGAACGAAGACTGTAAGTTACGCGGATAGGATATAGTCGTGGAGCAATACTTCGGGCCGGTTTAATTGAATACGATCTCCCCGGATCCCACAAAGGGGGAATCATTTTACCTGACCTCCACGAAATTCACCGATCTCGTGTTTCACCGGATATCCACGATCCAAGCCGGACTTACTATATATTCCCCGTTCCCGTAAAAGCAAGCTCGATTGCTGTTCGATATTCCAGTCACGCTCGCCGCTCTGGCATCCGAGTCACTTCGCGACTGTCCGAGAAAGTTTCGTTCGGAACTTTAAATAAGCCCGCAAAACCTCGGCCGGGCCGAACCAACCTTAGCCTCCTGGTCCCCTTATTAAATCCCGTTTCGTCTCCGACACGTCCGTTTCCTGATTCGCGTAACCGGGATGTACAGGCTTCCCCAAACCTCAGATCACATGCCGCGATTTGTTTGATTGTGATACTGATCGTGAAAATCGTACTTCTTGATCAAAACGTTTCGTAATGTTTGCATTCGAAAATCGGACAGAGGCAACAACCTAATAGTAATGAGTAGACTTCGGATCTTTATGCATTTATAGCAAAATTGAGAAGATGAAATTCAAAGTTGTTGAGAAATTTTAAAAATTGGAGATGTCGATACATGATTTCGCCTCTATTAAAATCATTAAGGGAAGAAATAACATTCAAATTAGTTTCTATCTCTAGCAATTGATGCAGACAATTTTTAGTTCGCATAAAGAGCCAGTCTGGTAATGTGTAAACTGCGGATGTTTATGCAATTTTCAATTTTTGTAGGCAACTTTTGAGAAAGCAGAATCATGTAAAATGTTATTTTTAGTGGTGGTAGTTTTCGTGTAGATCTGAAATAAGTAAAAATCGTAGTATAAACTGTGGAATTTTATCATCTAGATGTTGTGTTTGATCGTGGTACTGATCCTGAAGACTGTACTCTCGATCAAAACGATAAAGGGGATCATGTAAAATGTTATTTTCAGTGGCTGTAGTCTTTGTAGATCTGAAATTCCTAGCATTTTCTTTTTATTTTTGAAGCCATAAATGCATACAGGATGCATGAAGATGTCTGGCTTGGGATCAGACACGTCCGTTTCCTGATTCATGTAACCGGGATGTGCGGGCTCCCTGAAATCCAAGATCGCGTGCCACTTCTCTCGCGAATTTGTTTGGTCGTGTTATTGATCGTGAACACAGTACTTCTTGATCAAAACGTGACATTTGCATTCGAAAATCGGACAGAGGCGCAACAACCTAATGTAGTGTAATAAGAGACGAAGAAGATGTTGGGTTTAGGGGATCAGTATGCACTGTAATTAGCGCGCGATTCCATTAGCGGATCCTAGCGTTGTTTCGCGAAACGTAAAACGAGGAGAAACATGGTGTTTGTCCGTTGTTGTTGCCTCGCCCGTGTTCGTTCCTACGGTCTGAATAGATAACGGGGAAGATTCGGGACGAGACTACGCGGGTCCGATGTCGCGCGGCAGTTTTTCCAGCAGCGGCGAAGTTTCCGATTGCGTCCGTGAAAAACGACGGGTCGTAAACATGAGACGGATTCGCCGGTGTGGAGATCCAGTGAATTTTGTCCCGAGGGGAAGCCCAGAGAGACCGGATGGAAATCAGTTCGCTTCAAGGCTTCGATGCTGTTATACACTATCCTCTCCTCCTACATCTCTCGATTTTACTCGAAGATAACCCGATGATATTTCCATCGTCTTTATCAAATAACCAACACGGCTCTGGATACGATGGGCTATCTTACTCTACCTCATTGTAGATCCATAATTTTTCCCGTAATTGTGTTTCCAGTTTTCTAGAAACTCGCCCGAGTCGGAGAAAACTGAATTGAGGAGTAGTAACAGAATTAAATTGCCACATCTCTCCGCGCTTTCTTCCTCGAAAAATGGCGTGGGGTGCGAAGAGAACATCGGATGAAATAGAATGAAGCGTGTACTAAGTTACTGATTGGCGTAATGCAATTTTCTCGGATGAACCCTGAGCTCGCGTTCATTCCGGAATGCCAGCTCCTCGAAAATTTTAATTTTCATAAAATTTTACAGTCCCGGGCGCCGTTTTATGTAGATTCAAACAGGGACAAATTTTCTCCTCTGCTCGTAAATTCAGCCTGAAAGAGTTACATAATCAACCCCCTAGAACGCCATGTCCAACCGCACTTTTTAGTGAAGCTGCTCGCTCAACACCGTGCAAAAATGAGTTACAAAAACTCTTGCAAAAACTCTTACAAAAAAAATTGTATCAAGTACAATGGTACCTCGGTATACGACCTTAATCCGTTTCTGATGTTTGGACTTACACCGAATAGGCTCAACTGCTCAACTTTAAGCAAGCATAACTCCTGAACCATTGATCCCACAGGATCGAAAGTTCAATCTGCAGCCGCCCCGGGTACAAATCTACTGGATTACATACCAAATACATCATAATTTATAGGAGAAAGGTACAAATTTTGAGTCCGGTAAAGTAAAGAGCAGCCTAATTGGGTTTATTATTTCCGCTTATATCTCGGAAACTATGCGTCCTAGCGATAAGACTATTCTATACAAAATTACAGCTGACAAAATGTGCCATAAGATTGACTCCAGTCAGCTTTTCGCTATCTCGCATAGTTTCCGAGATATCAGCGCTTAAAGTTCACTAATATAAGTGCATAACCTGCACTCCGCTCACCTCCTAGGAGTGGGGACTTTTAGCATGTTTACCTCGTAACTAGTCCAAACAAAGTCCCAAAGTTAAAAAATGTGTTCATTCCATTTCCCTCTACAACTTTTCGTTGACTGGACTAGTACCCAAAGCAGACGTATACCAAGCTACTACTGTAATAAAGAAATTAGAACAAAATCAAAAAGTTACATACAATTATGGTAATGAAATGAAGTTAGTCGACTGAATGAGAAACAAGATGGCCGCCGGAACAGTCCGTGCAGTATTGAATCCCGTCAATTAACGGACCGCGGCGCGTTATTAAGAATAGCTGGCAACGGGGAATCGTTTAGTTTTATCTGGACCGCAGAAAGGGAAGAAAAAAATACGCATTATTTCGCGAAACGACGTCGCATAAAGGGGGGCGTCGGCAGTAAAATGGCGTAGGACGACGCGGAGATAAAGCTATGATGAAAAGTGGCAGCTCGACGAGCGGAATAACGATGACCGTGACGCAAACTCGAGCCGAATCCCCGACGCGACTGTTCCCGACGGATTTCCGTCTCGTTCGTCCGTTTTTACGACGTCGCGTCGGGATCCTCGTGGGCGAATCGATGGCCCCTTTAACTGTCCGCCATCTTGAACGGGGCCGCAATGTAATGCGGTCCCGAGCATAAATCCGATCGACTATCGTCTCGGAATCGTCAAACTCGAATGCACGCCGAAAACCTCGGGTGGAAACCAGTCGAGAAACACTGTCCGAAGGGTGCCCCTTTTGTTATTCATTCAAAAGAGACGGGAACGATCGGTCGTTGGCATGCGAATTGTTAGGTTAGGGCTCCGAACTTGGAGACTTGAATGCGCAACGTTGACGAGAGGGATTCCTGGTAAACCGAAAATTATGGTTCTCTTGAAACTTCCACGATATTTCGCCGAGATTTTGATAGATACATTCAGAAGTTGCGGATTTTCTTGAAGAGACTCACTCGAGAGGGCTGCAGGACCTCGTAAAACGTTATCCTCTTTTATAGTATGTTGCGACATTCGTGTTGTGTACGCTCAGATACTTGTCGCAATACCAATTTTACATTTGTGTATGTTCTGCAGAGAACTTCGGTCACTTTTGTTGTTCAGTGGAATTATAGAGGAAGCTCTTCTATTTTCTATTACTTATAATTAGATTGCGGGTTTCATGCATTTATGACAGAAATTGTTATTTTTGATACAGTTTAAAAATCGACGGTTCAATTGTTTCAGAAACCAAGTTCTGAGAGAAGCGATGACAAAGTTCTCTCTCTTTCTCTCGAGCGTACGAGAAATCAATTCTCCTCCATTTTTATGAGTTCCTCGCCCCCACCGATGAAACCGATCGATGTTTATTCGGTCGGGTGTGAAGCGGGATGGAGAAAGAACGTCGGCGGAAGAAAGAATTAATAGTGCCGGGACGAAATGATTAATTGCCGTTGATTACGAAAACGAAGGTCGAGGATCCTGGAGGAACCCTGCTTCTTTGAGATTCATCGGCGGATGAGAAATTAGTCTTGACCGAGATCCCCGGAGGACGATTAGGGGGCTGTCGAGGAAACGTCGTCGGCTACCTCGGCTGAAGGATCGCTTTTGAGACCGCTAAGTCTGCATTAGTGGTTAATGGCCAGAGCAATATAGCTGTTAACGATCGCTCTTATTATTTAGGGGGAGACCTTGCGGAAAAGTTGTTGAGCGCAGCTTATTAATAGACCGCGGTTTTTATGTGTTTACACCAAAAGGACGTACAGTCGTCGCGGAAAGTATGTTGACACGTCTCAAAAATGCACATTTTCTATTTGGATCTTGTAAATTCTGTTGCAAAATATTTACATACCCTGCTACTGTTAATATTCCGTTTATAAAATGTAAATTGCCAACACCATTTGCAGGAAAACAGCCCCGAATGCATACTGATCCTCCACCATGCTTTCTTCTATTGTAACATCGAAGTTCAAATCTTGACTCGTCGCTAAATATGTATATTCTTCTTCCAGAAATCTGGTGATTTGTTTCGGAAAACGCTTTGTTACAAAGTTATAAGCAAACAAAGTTAGAATTGTTGACGGCGGATTTTACTTTACTGAACATTTGAAGGTCGAACGTAAAAAAATAAAAAATAGATGTCACACAAGCTTGTATTTGCGCACAAGGACGACATATTTTGAAGTAATCCGATAAACACGTTCGACCTTTCAATGTTCAATAAAGTAAAATCCACCGTCATCAATTCTAACTTTATTTGTTTATAACTTTGTAATAAAGCGTTTCTGAGCGAACTCGCCAAATAATATTTCTTTCTCATTTCCACTTGTAGGATACGCTCCCCAAGTTTGTCCATTAAAACCCGGTACACCCTGTATATTTTCGATTGATTCCTAAATTATTGATTTAAAATAGAAAATATGCATTTTTGAGACGCGTCGACATACTTTCCGCGGCGACTGTAGCTGGAATATAGAACAGTGATGTTCATATCATGAATGCATAAAACCGAGAGTCTAGAAATAACGAATAGCAGTCCAGCTTATATGTTTCTCCGTTTAATTGGATGTCAACATTGTTCCCAATTTAATTCGCGAGGCACCGGCGCAGCAATTATCCAAACGGCGCGGCGCGGCGCGTGGGACGGTTTGGGAAATTGAGTTTGCGGGAAAATTTGCATATTTTCCGGCCGAGGCGATTGCGCCGGTGACTTATGAACGGTATCATCGGATCGGAACGGGTTCATTGCGGGCCGATTCGCAACGCGAAACTGCGCTGCGACTCGGCGACGAAATATCGCGGTGCCGCGCCGGTTCGTTGGGAACGGTGTTTGTAATCGGGGGACGATCGCCGCTTTTAATGGCTCGATTCGAGGCCGAGCGTGTCCTAGAAAACGTTGCGTGAGCGATGCGAACCAGGTTATATACACACGTATGTACACACCTGGGAAAGTGATCGCACACCGCGTGTCTAGACACGCTGACGATTTTCACTTTCGAATCGGTTCACCTGGTGACCGGCCGCCGTGTAATCGGCTCGTTTCGATCTCGCGTGACGCGACCTTCTCAGGGCGAAAACCTCTCCCGACCCACCCACGCTTTAAGACGGATCCTGCTGACAGGGCCGAATTATTCTGTCACGAAGGAAATGCTCCATGGAAAAATTCCACGGCCGTGAAAAGGTCAAGTTTCTTCGATCCGTTCAAGAATTCAGCTTCTTTCTTTTCCTTTGTTTCCTGTTTGTATCCTTCGTGACACGTGCTGTTGGTGTATGTACAGAGTGTGTAAAAGGTAATGGTCATCCGTCGTGGGGGTGAATCTACATTTCTGGATCGGTAGACATTTGTAATAGAAACTTTCCGCGAAATTGTTTATGACAAAGGAAATTGTTGGTAAAGTTGCTTTTTACATCAACACGTTTCACTCATCCAGAAGAGAAATAGTTTGAAAGAAGCCACATATGTTAGAATAATATTTTGTAAATCTAAGCAAGAGATGTAATAATCTTTGAATTTAGGATTTACGATTCATTTAAATCGCAGATTCTTACAATTTTTGCTATTTTGAATATATATATATATATATATATATATATATATATATTCGTTTATAAATATTCGTTTCTAAAAGGTGTACGAATGCTTTGTACGCCCACAGTACATATCTCTTTTCAAAGACTTTTCCAGCATACACCTACGTAAATTGTGCTTCAACCGCAGAATCCACCGATAGACTATTATGTAACAAGTTTTCGATCTCGCGCGGATTGTATTTTACTTTTCCCATCTATCTTCGTCAGTGTCAGTTTTATCCAATACAAATACAGACAATGCATCTGATAGCATTCAGCGACCCGCTATCTAGATCAAACGAAATTTGTAAATATAAATTCGCTCTCGGACTTCGTTCAATTCGCGTCCCCTATTTTTTCATTTATCTGCTTCGCCATCAGCGCGTCCATATCCTGTGATCAATTTAAAAGAAAAAAAACATTTTGTTCATGAATATACGAAACGGTCACCGAAAAACATTTTTCAAAACGATACGCATTTACAGTGGAACGAATTAATATTCGGACGCTCTAAAAAAGACGATAACTTTTTTAATATTATACTATACGATTTGAACACATTTTGGGAAGCTGGAGCAATTAGTTTACTATAGGATGTGAAAATAAATTTTTTCAAAAGTTCCAATTGATCGGAATTGTAGAAAAAAATACTAAAAGTTGCATTTTACAATATTTTATGTGTGGGCCTATATTGAATATTTAAAAAATACGTTTCGTAAATCTGTGTCAATTAAACATATTCTGAAAATTTCGTCAAAGTCGGTCGACGTTGCAATGAGCTACATACGTTTAAAGATGGCAAAAAATAATTTAAGAATTATAAATTAAAATAAAAATATTTAAGAATTCGTACATCTTTCAATGCCTGTCGTTCTTTCCCGCATCACCCGATTCAGTTTCACTGTATGTAAGTACATTTACACTTTACACGTGTATCTTGGAGCTCCTCCAAGAAAAGGAATCAAAGAACAATTGTCATTGTTATCGCGTTGAAGCTTCCTCGAGGGTTACCTCGGAAAAAATAAAAGCTGCCTCGCCCGGCCCCGTAAAACCAGATGAATTCTCGCTTTGGCGGGCTGATCCGGATGAGACGGGGTTGAGGGCAGGGGAAGAAGATGGCATTAAAAAAAAAAAGGAAGAAAAAAACTGTCGTTTTCTTCCATAACTTTGCAGGATCTGGAAGGCTGCGCGTGCGTGAGAGAGCCGGCCTCGATCAATGTGTTGAAATGTACGGGGTATACGGGGGACCACATGGAGTAAGGAATCCTTTTTCTCTGCTTTTCCAAAACCTCTTCGAATCCTTTCGATATATCCGAGCTGCTCGCCGAGGTTTCTTCGAATGACAGGTCGCCGACAGCCAAATCGAATAAGTTGCCACCTTAGATCATGAATACACAGAATGCAGAATACTCGAAAGTATTCGGGGCTACCTCAGCTGAATAATTCAGGAGGAGATCAGGCAAATATCAGGAACCAAGGGAATACACAGGACGTTTTTATACAGGGTGTCCTACAAATAGTGTACTTCGTTGAAAAGCGTGATTCCTAAGGTGATTTGAAATCACTCTTTCCTTTACGATAATTTTCTCCGCAATTTTGTTAACGAGTTATTAACGAAAAACAGGGACCAATCAGAGCGCGGCTGTAGTGAACGTATTTCGGCTTGGCCAATGCCAATGCCACGCTCAACGGGACCTTAACGAAGCCGCGGAGAACATTTTTGCGAAGGGAAAAGTTATTCCAAATGATCTTAGGAATCGCAATTTTCAACGAAAGACAACATTTTTGGCGTCAAACTCGAAGAAAGGCGGACATTGTTATTTGGTTTTTCTTTGCGATATTTGGTGAACAAATTAATTTGTAGCTCTCCCAATAAATTACAATCTTATTTTGAAATTAAATCACTCGACCACCATATTGGAGGTTCATAAATTATTTACAAGATGGACTTTTACAGAAAATGATGACATTCTTTTAGACTACAATGTCTTTTATTCGCTTTTAAGTAAATAATAAATTGTACAAAAGTAATTTGTGCACAATAATTGACGATTGAAATTGTTAGTTTGATCATTTTTCATTTCAGAGTGTAACAATTACGATTATTTAAAATTGAAGGGAAATTTTAAATTTAGATATAAATTAGTAAAATCGTAATTCAAAGTAAGTAAAATTAAAAATTGAGGGAAAATTGGTACTTCGTGGTTTATACACTTGGGTACGGGAGGTTTTCATTAATTCACGTGGATGTTGCTTTTATTAAGTTATAGTCGGATTATTCGGGATGAGACTATCTCCCGGTTAATTCGAGGATCTCGCAGGGGAAATCTAGAAAATTTCCTTCGTCATTCTGACCGCTGCTGCTTACTCAATCCCCCTCCATGTAAAGTGATTTTCCAGATGACGGTATTATGGTGTCCATAGTATCAATTACACGTCGGTTACCCCTTAACGGCCACATAAATTCGCCGATATCGAGTACGAAACCACTTGAACGCGACCAATATAGAATGGCCCCCGTCCCTATGTGCTCGTGCGTCGAATCGTGCTCGAATGCGTCATTTCAAATGACTGTACGGAATTTTCTTCTGCAAATTACCAACATTTCATCTTTGGCCACTTGAACGGATCGGTAACGAACCAAATTATACCGTGACGGCAATGGTGAGCATTATTTGGTCGAAACAAATATTTCAAATACCATTATATGTATAATATATGATATACAATTTTCGAAAATAAAATACATATTTCTATTTGAACAATCTGAACCTCGAAATAAAATATTTCTCTTCTAACAATTTGATCCACAAAGTAAAATATTTCTATTTTAACATTCTGAAACATGAAATAAAATATTAGACTGCGGATCTTTATGCAAAATAAAAAATGTTTGCATTGATTGCAGGACACAGGAACCAAATAGAAATTGGCTTCTTTTAACATTCAATTTGGTTTCTACTTCTTGCAATCGAGCAGACAATTTTTATTTTGCATAAAGATCTGCATCTAGCCATAATCTGCGTCTAGACATAACAAAGGAATTAAAGAAACATACTAACGACCAGAAATTGAAAAGAAACGATCAGGGAGTATGATTTCTGAAGGAAAATTAGTGCAATAGCTATAAACAAGTTCCAGACTGAACGCGTCAGATCCAGTCCGCATGAATTACGCCGGGAAATATTTCTTCCCCATAAAGTTAGGCTATCTATAACTGTTCGACAGTTTGTCTAGCAAGGCGTCAGTAGTACAGAAGCAGAATTAGTCTGTCGTAAACTGTCCGTATCTGGTTCGCGTCTCCGTGAAACGTTCAACGGAGGGTTTCTGGAGGCACGGGGAGCGCAGCTCGTCAAGGAGCGCTTAATGACGCTTCACACTTGAAAATATAGGGCGTAGCGACAGTAGCCAATAAATTTCTCGGTTTACGAGTTTTTACTATTCTCCTTTTTCCTCCACCCCGTTCCTGTGCCTCTCCATCTGACATCTCTCTTTCTCTTCTTCACCCCGTTCGCTTTTCTGTGGTTCCTTTTTATTTCGGACCACCTCGACGACGCTGCCACGTTGTCGCGTGCTCGGATGCGGTACGTCGCGTCCGACTTCGTTATTTTCGTTTCTTGTTGCTTCACGTTGACAGTCCGGGTCTCCAGTGCAGCCTGTTTCTCCCGAACCAATTGTTTAAAGCATTCACATTGCACTCGGTTCTATAACAGACTTTTTTTTATGGATTGTTGCAGAGACCTGACGAACAACAACATAACCGACATTCCAGTCCGTGCCTTCCCTCGAATTTCTAATCTTGAAGTGCTGTAAGTAATACTTATTCATATTCTTATTATATTTATTCTCTGCAATTAAATAACACCTTTCACGGTTTACTCACACTATTCTTTATCCCCTGATTAATTTATCAGGTTCGTTTTCCATTCGCTACTCAATCGACTCAGAATAGTAATACTTACTTAGAATAGCAAGAATAAGTAATACTTATTATTTTTATATTTACTCTCTGTAATTAATAACACCTTACACTGTTCACTCGCACTATTCTTTGCCCCCTGATTCATTTATCAGGCTTATTTTCCACTTGCTACTTAATCGACTTAGAATAATAGCAAGAATAAATAATACTTATTCTTATCCTTATTATAGTTACACTTTGCAATTAATAACACCTTACACTGTTTACTTGCACTATTCTTTATCCCCTGATTAGTTTATCAGGCTCGTTTTCCACTCGCTACTCACTCGACTTGTTATTGATCCACTGGTTAATTTATTAGGTTTATTCTTCACCCCCTACTCTACCGAGTTGTTATTTTTCCACTCGTTGATTTATTAGGCATATTTTCCACTTGCTACTCATTATTCATTCATTAGATTTGTTATATATCCACCGGTTATTAATTTAATATTAATATCGTGGATAGAACGAGAAAATTCTTTTTTCTTCATGAATCTTCGTATTTTTCTTTCAGACTACTCCGACGAAATCGTTTGCACACGATCGCCGACGATGCGTTCACAAACTTAACGAGCCTTCGAGTATTGTGAGTGTCCCGACTAAACAAAAAAAAAAAAAAAAAAAAACAAACCAGATACGCACAAATCTTGCACGAAAAAAAAGAAAATGTTTAGATGGTTTTTGGTTCCGGTAACGGAGGCCCAGAACACGTTAAAGCGAAAAGATCGGATCTCGACGAGCATACGTATCCGCGACTGCTAAAAATTGTAATTCTTGTCTGCTTTGTAGGGAGCTCGATGACAATTATTTAACAAAAATTCCGACCGCGATCGTAAACCTCTCTGGCCTTGAAGACCTGTAAGTGTGCATCGATTAAGTAAAATGTAATTTGACAACTTTTTTTTACATTCTACGATACCATTCTTCCTAAATCGTATCACGCGTGTGTCTCTTGCCCGCCTAATCATGATTCAAAGTCAATTTTCACTCAATGATCATTTCACATAGAAAATCGAATCATTCGTTCAAGCACGTCCACGCCATTTCGCGTTCGCATAAATAAAAAAATAAAAAAATACAGGAAAGTGGCTTCCAAATTTCTTAATTCCCGTAAAAGATGAATTTATAGAAAAGCTATTCAACAAACCTGTCTCTTTGGACATACACTACTGTGTAAAAAAACCAAATAAGAGCACAGTAAGTTTTGAAAAAGGAATCCGCTGTTTAATTGGATAGTTCTGAGAATATGTGTTATTGCGGATTATTTAATACTTTAAATGCAATAAATGAATCATTGTAGAATTCAATTTCTACATAAAGATATCGTTTCTCATTGTATCTTGGAATTATACTGGGTGCTTCTTTCTTTTGCACAGTAGCGTACCTTACCTTGCTGTTAGTGCTCCATAAATCCTTGCATTAGCCTTCTCGTACAAGCCCTTTCGAGCCCTTTCAAGCGTTCGATTCCCTGGTTCGCCGTGAGCTCACGACTTCCATAAATCATCGAAAAAATTCTCGCACCGCTAAAAGCAACGCAAAGTGGCGCTGGGCGAAGGAATTCGCGGTCCTGCATAAATCGTTCGCTCGCAAGAAATCGCCGGCATGGAATGTCTCCTTCTTTTGTTCTCTTATTTCTCCGTCGAAGAGGAAGCCAAGAAAATCGTATCCGTTTATGTTCCGTCCGGTTCCGTAGGTCCCTGTCGAACAACAAGATCGAAACGGTGGATGGCCGGACGTTCCGGCGGGCTGCTAATCTGTTGTCGCTCGACCTGCGGGGGAATCCCATCAAGGAGATCCACGGAGATGCTTTTCGGGATCTACGGAAGCTTCGTAAGCTGTGAGTACAGGCGTTCCCCGATTTTTTCCCTCCGTGGCCGTTTATCTTGGGCGCGGGGTCTATCCGTTATCTGAAATCGAAGCTACAATTTGAATCTGCACCCTCGTAACATGGGCCTTTTAGGGTGGTCTTCGGGCAGAACTGGGGAATAGTATTTTAAATAGCAAATAGTAAATAATCCCATTTATTTTACATTATGTGTACAACATTGAAAATAAAACATTTTATATTTGATGCAGCATAATTTCTGAAAATAAAATAATTTATTTGAGGCAGTAATTTTTGAAAATTTGTATTTTACTTTTGTTTATTTTATTGTTTTTATTATTTGTATTGTATTTTTAAATATTTGTATTTTGTTTTTATTTTCAATTTTAACCCTTAGCACTCGAGTGGTGACTCAGAGGCGCCACGAAAAATTGCTGTACCATTATTCAAAATATTGTTTACATTATATTAAATATGTTGGCATTTCTCTGATCAATTACTAAACATTCAAGTATTTATTTACGACGAAGACCAAACATTTCTTTACACCCTGTACAAACATTATTCCTTGATCTAGAAAAAATAACTTGTCTCATATCGTTATTTAATAAATAAATGTAGTATAGGTCGCCCGGACCACTCTGGTAGAAGTTCTTCTGAATCATAGATTACGTCACTACGAATATTCGGCCTGACTTTAATATCAAACAAAAACGTCGCGAATATTCTGTTAACATTTTTATAAAAGAATAATCAAGATCGTGAAAGTTTTGACATCGGATTCAAAGATCCATAGACGATGTCTAGGTTCCTGAGCCCCTGAAATGGGTACACTGCTCCGGATAAATTTTTCGCGAGCATCGTGCGCATCTCTTCCATGGATCGAGACATTACCGTAGTTGAATCCGATTCAGAATGTGCACGGGGAGGCAACAGCGAGGATGAGTCGTCGAGGAGCAGCTTATCGAGATCAGGCGAAATATCAGTTCGTAACGATCTGTCCTCGTTCGCAGGATCCTCTCGAACCTGAAGGAGTTGCGGATATTCCCGAATCTAAACGGCACACGGTCGTTGGAGGTGTTGAGATTAGACCGAGCCCAGATCTCGAACGTGCCGGCGAATTTGTGCGAGAGCTGCTCGAGATTGAAAAGTCTGTGAGTATCTCGAAGATCTCGTTGGGAATTAGGAACGGCTGATCGAACCTGTCTTTTTCAGTGATTTGAAGTCCAACTACCTGTCGGAGCTGCCTAATTTGAGGAACTGTAGCGAGCTCAGGGTTCTGTAAGTAGCAGGCACCTTATCTAATTTTTGAATCGTTGGTACTTATATCTTCTGTTTATTGCAAATGAGGTGAAAAATTGTTGAATTGTGACCGGTAGTAAAGAAAATGTTTTTAACAGATATAGCATGGTTTCAAGAGAGCTTTCACGTGTTATAGCAAATTTTTTGTAACAAAAATTTGAAAGAGCAATTTTTTGCAATTTCTTTATGTTACGATTAAACTGTGAATCTTAAGTGCATTTACGAATAAATTGGATGGACGAAATATAAAACAGCGAAAGATTTTAAAAATTCAAGAATGTTTTCATGTTGCTTCCAACGTAACAAATCGTTAATATTAAAAATCGCACAAAATATAAATAAATTTAATCTTGTTGTTTTTATAATACTACAATGCAGACATCAGTCACTTTTGATGGCCGGTAGGTTCAGTGTTAAGTGGTAACGCGTTTGTGAAACAATTAATAATATTTTTATTCAGGGACTTAGCCAGCAATCAGATCTCTTCGTTGATGGATGAGCCGTTCAGAGGGCTGAACTTGCTGCACGATCTTCTTCTGTCGAACAACAGGCTGAGGATCATCTCGAGCGACTCGTTAGCTGGGCTGACAAGGCTGCAGCTGTTGTAAGTAGTGTAGCTTGTAGCTAGCCCCGCGAAGATGGCTCAACGCTATCGTCTTGAAAAAGAGGGTTCGATGTTTCAGAGATCTGGAGAGCAATTATATCGAGTACATACACCCTGACGCGTTCAAAGAGACCAAGCATCTTGAGGACCTGTAAGTAGCCAGTTTTTTTCGATTTTCTTGAGGTTTTTGTTTTTTTACAAGCAGGATTTTCACCTTAAAAATCTGGAACCAATTGCGAAGTATGTATTTGGATTCTTGACATGTGTCAGATTTTTTTCAGAATTTCTAGACATTCTAAACTAGGGAAAATAGGCCAAAAACTGATTTTTCGATTTTACCCGATAACTACCCTCCGAATCGAAATACAGGGTTTGTTTTTTCTTGGTGTCCTATCGAATGACCCATCGTCGATGTAATTCGGTTCAAGGGCACTTTTGACTACCTTATTCGGTTATCTCTGAATGTCCATTTTTTACTCGCCAATATTAATTTATAGCCTTATAATGAGAATTTGTGCAAACATGTTAAATACAGAAAGGTTTTAAGTAATCTATACATTTTAGTTAACTACACAAGGATTAATTGGTAATGTTACAGAAATCTAGGAAACAACGTGTTCCCCGCACTGCCAACGCTAGGCCTGTCCGGTCTGCTACACCTGAAGACGTTCAACAACCCTGCCCTCAGGGAATTCCCATCGCCAGAGAGGTTCCCAAGAGTGCAGACCATGGTGCTCTCGTACGCCTACCATTGTTGCTCCTTTCTGGCCATCGAAGTGGAGGAACCGGTAACGAAATCCTCCGTTCAAGAGTCGATCCTCTACCCCACCGACAATGAGTTCGACTTGAGTCTGTGGAACTCGAGCGACTCCGATATCTGGCCTCAGCTGAGTAAGTGACCGGTTCTCATCCGCCATGTTGAATCGTCGCCACTGATACCATCGTCGGAATGATTTTCTTCAGCCTTAGATTATATTCGATCATTTTGATATGTTACACTTGGCTGGTCCCTTGATTGCTACTTTATTTCCATTCAGTTAATTTGCGCGCTGCGCCCGACACTTAAATGCTGCAAAGCATGCAACGATTAATCCGTTCATCGACTCGAACACGTAACATGGTCTCGCTGCAATTTCCATAGTAGTTTCATAGTCTTTAGAGACATTTTCTAATCATAACACATGTAACACATAGGCCCAGGAAAGTTTTTGTATACTTAATCATGACACATATAACTAGACCGCGGATTTTATACGTTTATGATGCTTTTTAATCAGTTCGCTTTTTTCACTTATAAAAAGATCAGTTTAATTAACAGACGCATAGAGGTCGTATTTAAGTATGTGATTATACGCGAGACATACATATCACATTTTACAAACATTATCGACATTCCCCGAGTACTTTGCAGCACTGAAGTGATGACGTTTGTTTAGATAACATGACCGACAAATTCGGCTCGCAAATAAATGAACTTTGGGCTAACTTTGGTTCAGATTTTACGTACCCTGGTAACCTGCCAGCATATATTGAGGATTATTTTGAAGAGCAGAACAGCCGTGTTACACTGCCACCGCAGACACTGCCGTCACGCGTACAATGCCTACCTCAGCCGGGTAAGTAAGCCTATGCATATGTACTTGAAGGGCTAGACTCTTGTTTCCAGGATTGCAAGGGTGCGGCATGCCTCTTCTCATTTCGCAAAAGCACTAGATAGAAGATCTAGGCCTCAATCGCCCGCAAAAGTCCTATTTTTACGTTTCGCAATTCTAGAAACGAGTCTACCCCCTTAATACATCCCTAATCCTTAATAGACAATATCAATTATATTTCTGTATCACGACTATGCTGTTCCAGGTCCTTTCTTGCCATGTCAAGATTTATTCGACTGGTGGACGCTGCGTTGCGGGGTATGGGTAGTGTTTCTGCTAGCCATGCTCGGAAACGGCACGGTCGTTTTCGTATTAATATTCTCTAGGAGCAAGATGGACGTTCCCCGGTTTCTGGTTTGCAATTTGGCTGCCGCCGATTTTTGTATGGGCATTTATCTAGGTGGGTCTGAAGTTGTTACGAAATTACCCAGTCAGCCAAATGCTCGGTTTTGGCCCGGAAGCTCCTGCCGGGCAGACGCTGCCAGGAGAATTTCACGCAGCTGCGTCAGCAGAGGCAGCGCTTTATGCTGGCAGGGTGTGCCCGGAACATTCGTCCAGATTCCGAGCATCCTATGCGTCGAGCAGCTTTGAGCGTCGTTCGAACAGAATATTGCCCGTCATCTGCTCGGAGCAGGCCTGGCTGACTGGGTAGACATAGCGATAAGATTCTTGTCTCCCTTCTCACAATCACACAGTGCTGCGATTCGAGGTGATAGATGGGCAAAACCTTTATGATTACTAATATAATTTAGACTTGTTTACAATTTAGAGAAAAAAGACTTTGGGAGTTGCATCGACAAAGAAATGTTAATATTTCTTACTATCTAGACATTACTTCATATGGCCAGCATCTATTGCTTACGGAATTACGTTATGAGTTTTGTCCAGCTAATTAGCATTGATCGCAGCACTGTGCATTGGTAGTGGAAGACAGGTGTGAACCAACTTGTCTCCGGACACAGGTTCGTGTAACTAGAGTTCTCTTGTATTTTAAAACAATTAAAACGATATATTTCCAGGTCTGCTTGCCGTGGTAGACGCCTCGACGCTAGGCGAATTCCGCATGTACGCGATTCCCTGGCAGACGTCAGCTGGCTGTCAACTAGCCGGATTCCTAGGTGTCCTAAGTTCCGAACTAAGCGTGTACACCTTGGCGGTGATAACCCTCGAGCGAAATTACGCGATAACTCACGCGATGCACCTGAACAAACGCCTATCCTTAAAGCACGCCGGCTACATCATGACAGTTGGCTGGTGTTTCGCTCTGTCAATGGCCTCGCTGCCGCTGATTGGCGTTTCCGACTACAGAAAGTTCGCCATCTGTCTCCCGTTCGAAACAAACGGCGACGCGGCTCTAGCCTACGTGATCTTCCTCATGCTGATCAACGGAGTAGCTTTTCTGATTCTGATGGGTTGCTACCTGAAGATGTACTGCGCGATCCGCGGCTCCCAAGCATGGAACTCGAACGACTCCCGCATAGCCAAGCGAATGGCGCTGTTAGTGTTCACGGACTTCCTCTGCTGGTCCCCCATAGCGTTCTTCTCTCTGACGGCCACGTTCGGATTGCAGCTGGTGTCGCTCGAGCAGGCGAAGGTGTTCGCCGTGTTCGTCTTACCGTTGAACTCCTGCTGCAATCCGTTCCTGTACGCGATCTTGACGAAACAGTTCAAGAAAGACTGCGTGCTGATCTGCAAAGCGATCGAGGAGTCCAGAGTGACTAGGGGGATCGGCAGATGCAGGCACAGCTCGAACTTCAGCAACCGTCACACCCCGGTGAACACTAACAGCCTGATGGACCGATCGTCCAGGGACAATCAGACGCCTTGCGCGTGCAACTCGAGGCTGCTCGAGCCTGGACAGTGCTCGAGCTACAGAAGATGGGGCACAAGGATCTTATGGCCTTGCGCCAAGGATACCAGGCCTCGTCACACAAGAAGCGATCAGTACGCTTATCAGATCGCGGAGATTCAACAGAAGCAGCACAAGAGAGCCTCCTCGGTGTCCTCCAGCGAGAATTTTTCTTCATCCCGATCTGACTCCTGGAGACAGACGCATCACTGTGGAATACCACTGCGGCTATTGGACCCTAAGAGAAGAGCCTCGTCCTGGCTGATCACAAGGAAACCGTCGCAGGACTCGAATCTCAGCTCCTCCAGGAACGACTCCTCCGGGTCCGCTACCACCGCCAGCACCAGCACCTGGAGGATCTCGAGATCGAGCGCGTCCTTGGAGATCGCTGCGAGGACCACACCTAGGCCAGCCAGGTCGAAGCCTAGGCTCACGAGGCAATTAGCCATACAGGAGCCAGAACCACCCGGATCTCCCAGCAGGCTAGCGGTCAGGCTACTCGCGACTATACCCTCCGCCGCTGAGACCAGCGACCAACAGGACGACGATAACGCGCCGCAGAATTAAGCTGGGTTTACATTAGTCCAGTAGCATTCCAGTCCAGTTTCCAATTAGAATTCAACAATTCAATTGTAATTCCACACAGCTCTGACGGCATGTACGTAGACCAGAGGTCGGCAAGAAGTGCTCATTTCGGCCGATTTTCGAGGGCTGCGCCTCCTTTTCAAGACCGCGCGTCTCGCTCCCACTTCAGGCCCGCAGCATATGAAGTGCGCGTGGCGCATTAGCTCGTCTAAACGTGCGCGAAAATGTTTCCCCACTTCTGAATATAACTTTGACAATGAAACTACCCAGTCAGCAGAAATCCTAGATTCTGACCAGGGCCGAAACGATCGCGAGGGCTCGTATTCCAGACCTCGGCACCATCCCGACACAAGCTGCCCTCGGCATAATCCTGGCCGCTCGATCCATTTTAAGAGGGCAGCGCGGTCCCTAGTTTTAGAAAAATTTTTTTCTTTTTGCATAAAGACGTTATAATCAATGCAACTGTAAAGAAACTGATACGGCAAGGGGTTAAGAGGGAAAAAGTAGCATTCAATTTAGTTTCTATCTCTTGCAATCGATGCAAAACGTAAAACGGTACCCAAAACTAGAGCTCGAGATGTGCCTTGGAATAGCCTGGTTGACTGAGTAAGAACTATTTTTCAAATTCATCTTCCGAATTTATTTTTCAAATTTATTTTCTATATTTATTTTCCGAAATCATATCATGCGACATAGTGGAATAGGACTACAGGGGATACCGTAGACAAAAAAACGCATTGATAATAGTACCTCCTCGGTAATGTGGGAATCTATTGATACGGGTGTTCATATGGTGCGTGCCTGAGGTGACTCGGAAACTAGAACTATCACGGGAAGCGAGACGCGCGGCCGAGAAAAGGGGGGCGTAGCTTCTTGCCAAACTCTGACGTAGACACAGACCAATTTCCAGACAAACCACTGGAATATAAATTGCCGGATCCAGCAACTGGACTAATGTAAACCCAGCTTGAGAGGCGTCCCCCCGTTTCTTTGGTGTTTCAATTGCCACGCAGGTGGGGAGAGAAGAGTCTCGAAGGGTTTCAGTATTAAGTCCCAGAAGGGACACGTTCATTGTTGGTCGAGTTGTTCCTGTCAACAGTGGCCGTATGAGGGAACCAACAGCAATAGATCAGGTAGAAACGAAGCCAAATTGGGGAACTCGAAGCAACAGTATCCCCACGTCTTGAAATTGAACAGGTTGAACATGCTGTTTAGGGGATCCACATTCAATGTCATTGATCTTTACACGTTTAATCAAGACCAACCGCTGAAGCGAGCTTCTGAAGAACGACTGAAGAAGTTGTCAGCCCGACGCTCGACGATAGTTAGGAATTTATTAACGTTCTGTGCAAAAAAAGAGGTAAAAATGCTGGATCAAGGGGTGATCGTCTAGCTCTATGATTGATTTGTTGCACTTTACAAAAGCGTAAACATAGAGTATTCTCTGCGTTAAGAGAAATGAGTGTTCTTGATAATTGTATACACTACTAAACAGCATTTTTACCCTGATCTCCTTCATTGACCGTCCGTTTACACTAGACAGGTGCAATCGATGCACACTGTAGTCACATTTGTTAGGTACAGCTGATAAAGGAGTCGAGGCTTTAGCACGTTAACTGCCGGGCGAAACAGAAACGAATCAATTATATATTTAATAAATAGGCTGCGGATCTTTATGCATTTATAGCAAAATTGAGTAGATGAAATTGAAAATTGTTGGAAAATTTAAAAAATTTAAGATGTCAATATATGATTTCTCCTTTATTAAAATGATTAAGGGAAGAAATAACATCCAATTTGATTTCTACTTCTTGCAATCGATGCAGGAAATTTTTATTTTGCATAAAGATCTGCAGTCTATTAAGAAAATAATCTAGCCAAGAAGACTGCCACAGAAAACTAATATTAACACTAAACCTACCTACCCTTATAAAAATGACAAGATTGATTTTATTTAGACTTTGTGCAGCTCCTATTATATAATACATGTTCTACTAAAGTTATTTATACAATCAATTCTTATAAAATCATTTTTATTATTTCAATAATAGTATCATAATAAGTCTGGAACCGGTCGTTTTGGCCGGTGGTGGTAGGTTTAGTGTTAACATAACGAGCGCGTCAAGAACAAGAATCAAGAAGCAACTTGGAATCTTATAGTCGAGAAGGTCGTCGTAATCCTGCCGAAATAATGTCTGACATTTACTCACTGCCAAACGGTCGATGAACCACAGCAACTTGTTCTTAGAAAATTGCGCGAACCGACAGTTAACGCGTTAACCTCGTAATAATAATAGTTTTATTCAACAACTTGATTTGATACGTCTGAACAAGTTCGGAAAGTATTCTTTCCTGTCCGTGGATAGTTTCTCGAAAAAAAAGAAAAACAGAGAAACAAGAAAATCCTAGACCGGTCGATTTCATTTTAGGGGGTTCGCCTAAGACAGACCTCGAAGTCGTAACTTTAAAACCTATGACGAGGAACTCTATACAGTTTTCGATTAAGCATAGAACGATAAAGTATTTATTGATAAACTCGATGGACACACGGTGTGTTTGTTTCTCTTGATTGTTCGTTTATCGTGAACTCGGCTCAACAAACGGGAACTCGAAGCGCTTCTCATGGGAACGCGAACATTTTAGCGGCGTTTTGCATCAGCGAGATCAGTATTCGTGGGAGGATCGATTCAATTCGGCCGTTAATAGCTTGCGTGAATAGTTTTGCGATATTATAAGACTGACGGTTTATAGAATTCGTCCCGAGAGACCCAGGCACGTGAGGGAACTCCGCAATACTATCTTAGTTAGTTATATAATAAACTCGGTTCATTGAACGACGGTTAATTTATTTGGTGATAAACGGCGATTTGTTGGTTGTCACTGGACTGCGGGTGTTGGACGTCCATTACAAATTGAAACATACTATTTATGTGATTCGTCACACGTGAAAGGACATATAACTACACTACTGTGCGAAAGAAAGAAGCACCAGCCGTATTTAATAGAAAAGCGTAATAAATCAAACACGAACACGGCAAGTTTTGAAAAAGAATATAAATTAATCATTGAACAATACAATTTCTACATAAAGATATATTGTTTCTCATTATATCTTATAATTATACTGGGTGCTTCTTTCTTTTGCACAGAAGTGTATATGTAGACTGCAGATTTTATGCATTTATGACAAAAATGGGTAGGTCCAATCTAAAATGATAAAAAGATTATTAAGGGAAGAAAGAATTTTTTACTTGGCTCCTATTGCTTACCGCAGTCTAGACATAACAAACTTTATCTCGAAGAATAAGGAATACAATTCATAAAACTTGTGTGCACCTGTATAAATATAATCTACAAACATCCGCAGTCCGATCATTACAGCGGTCCATGGCGCCTCAGAAATATTTTTCAGTACACTACGGACCTCTTTAATACCGTTTTAATCATTGTTGCAGCTAGTTTGATTGTTAGGTTGCAGATAGATCGTTTTAGCTTAGAAATTATTATAAGATCGTTATACAGAGTGGCTCGGTATAATTAATATTGTCACCTAACATCAACAACAATTGATAGCTTTATATATACAGGGTGTTAATTTTAACTCGAAAACCTAAATTATTTCCGCTACTATTAAAAGAAAGAAAAAATAACTAAATAGGATGTACATGGTTTTAAAGCGTGTTACCCTTTTCGTTTTATTACTTTTGTATTCTTCAAACTGAAACTGATTTTTTCGCCTTCAAGATCACTTCAAGGTCATTTCAAGGTCATGGTGTGTAGGTCTTCGAACTCATCTTGGATCATCTTGACTAAAATGATCTTCAAAGGATTTTTTTTATTACCATCTGATGCACGCCTTAAAACCATGTACATCCTATTTAGTTATTTTTTCTTACTTTTAACAGTAGCGGAAATAATTTAGGTGTTCGAGTTGAAATTAACATCCTGTATACTGTATAGTATCAGCAAAATTGTAAAATGAAACACTGTATCAGTTTTGTTGGTGTTTCGAGGTGATAGGAATTACCGAGCCACCCCGTAGTGTGCAAATGTTTATATATACGCGGTTTTGCATTTACGCGCAACACAAAGAGAGAGAGAGAGAGAGAGAGAGAGAGAGAGAAAAGAGAAAGAGAGTGTGCATGGGAGAAAGAAAGAAAGAAAGAGATAGACGCTCTATATATATATAGTATTATCACTTACCCGACTTAATTCTGTCGTTGAATATATAAATATGTTCATCTTCCGACGCGATCGTTTCCATTGTTCGTTCACAGCGACCGTTTCTTCGTTCGAGCGTGTTTTGCGTGTGTGTCCAGCGCGAACTATTTAATAACATTTTTCTAATAAAACCCAGTGCATCAGAAACGAATCACCAATTGTCCCTCGAACCGACAATCTGTCAGAGAAATGGGAATAATAAAGGCAAAACTTTTGTAAATCTTCCACTGTTCCGCAGTGTCTCGCAAATCGGTGGACACGGAAGAATATTTCTCTGATCGTTCGTCAATCTCCCAAGTCTTTACAAGATATTTTGTCCTGCTCAGGTGAACATTGCAGTTAACGGGGTAGGACTCGCGTTTCTAGGATTGCGGGATGCGCCTTCTGATTTCTCGATAACGCATGCGATGGGAGTTTTCAGTAGCCAAAAGCGCTAGGTAAAAGATCAATCTAGACTGCTGCAATCCTCGAAAGTCCTATTTTGACGTTTACGAGCCGTAATTTGCATTATTCGGCAGCATGTACAGTTACTCGAATTAATATTAGGACGCTCTAAAAAAGACGGTAACTTTAATAATATTGTATTATACGATTTGAACTTTTTTGGGAAGCTAGAGCAATTAGTTTACTACAGGCTGTGGAAAAAGATTTTTTCAAAAATCGGAAATTTTTTCAAAAAATGATCGGAATTTTAGAAAAAAAAATTAAAAGTTGCATTTTACAACTGTCTTATGTGGGCCTATATTGAAAAATTAAAAAATACGTTTTGTAGATCTGTGTCAATTTAACATACTCTGAAAATTTCGTTATAATCTATCGTGGTTGCAATGAGCTACAAACGTTTAAAGATGCTAAAAATTGCAGATTTTCACGATTTTCGGCCTATATCTAAGAATTTGTACATCTTTATCATCACAACCGATTTCGATGAAACTTTCACAGTGCATATTGACACAGATCTACAAAACGTACTTTTTAAATTTTCAATATAGACCCACATAAAAAAGTTGTAAAATGCAACTTTTAGTATTTTTTCTACAATTCCAATTTTAAAATTTCTTTTCACATCCTGTGGTAAACTAATTGCTCCAGCTTCCCAAAAAAGTTCAAATCGTATAGTACAATATTAAAAAAGTTATCGTCTCTTCTAGAGCGTCCGAATATTCGAGTAACTGTACATGCGCAGTTGTATGCTTCTGAATAATGCAAATTACGCCTCGTAAACGAAAAAATATAACTTTTGAGCGAGATAGCGCCCTAGATAGATCTTTTATCTAGCGGTTTTGACTACTGAAAAATCCCATCTTTGCATTGTCGAAAAATGAGAAGGCGCATCCCTTTAAACTTCATACCATTTTGTTCTCACACCTATAGAGAACGTTGATGTTCAGAGTCAGGAGCCGTCTCGTCAACAAAAGGATTAAGAGCAGCTCATCTTTGCCGCAAACAGACGTTGAAAAATGGTACTTAACGGGTCAATACACGAAGTAAGACACGGAGAACGAAGCTGACACATTTTATTCTCGAACAATGGTCTGATGGTCGGTCTGGGTCGCACGCCCATCGAACGATTCGTTTATAAAATTTGTCGAATTGCACAAACGGTTGATATTGCGACGAACAAGCTTCGGTGGTTCTTGTCCGAGGACGGCACACACGGTTTTTCGGGACGGTCTGGACTCTGGTTTCCAGTTTCTTTCTCACCGAGGGAATAAAATTCGTTTCTTCTAAAAAAAATATATATTCGAGAACAGTTGTAGCGTAGAGAACAGTGTCACATTGAGAAAAAGACTGTGCTCGGTGGAAGAAACATGGTGGCTTGCTAAAAAAAATCGTTAAATATACGGAATCAAAATATTCAAGAAGAAGAGAACAATTTTCTTCTCTATGTTTATATTTTTTTCATGTTCAAAAAATTTTAATATATGTGTCGAAGGTCACCTTGAAATTCGCAACCGCCATATTTATTTCATCGAGTAGTATACATAGATGTTTCAAAACACACGGAAAGAGGAGGGAAGATAGTTAAAATTCACCCTCAATTTTATTCTGCACTTCGATCCCGGTGGTTCTACAACCATTGCACTGATTATTAGAGTAAAATTACGGGAATTTATTGCCTGCCTCCCTCCCCCTTCGAGAAACAACGAAATGGTAAAATTTGGATTGATCAGATCTCGGTAAACGCTTTGTACAATAGTTCACGTTTCACATAAACGTCCGGTTGCTTTGCGTGGATTGTAACAGTACCGACGATCTCTCCCCTGATCAACGGGTAGAATTGACAGCGTGTTCGCACAACAGAATGAACCAGTAACTTCCCTAAACCCTTAATTACAATTTGTTCCGCGTAAATATCTATTTATAATTGAGCTTAGAGAATCGTCTCGATTCTGCCGACTGTCATCCCCCTCAAACGTTCAGGTATTTTAATTGAAACTTTGTCCGTGAAACTATATACAAGTCCCAATGACTATTGCTCTCTCTTATATGGTACACGTTCTTATTATAATCCTCTTTCTACAATTACCGAATGCCTACCAATTTCACGCAACGAACTTTCTTCGAATAATTATTACGAATTTTGATTTAAAACTCACGACGGACAGCGAAACAGCGCCACGGCATTTGAATCTCGATAGAGGTCGCTTAAATCGTTCTTCATCTCCATTATTTACATAATTATTGCGCTGATAGTGGAAAAAATCTACACTCAAATTGTAAATTACATTCACGTACATCGAGTACTTGTTCCGATACGCAGTTAAAATCAGAAGTGCGCACGTTGCTTATAATACGCTGAAGAATCACTCTAAATTCTCGGCTTACTAATCTTTTGATATTTTTTTTTGTTTTCTACGTTTCGGAATGAGAATACGCTGATATTACTTATTGATCCTCACTGTTTGTATATCTACAAATCTACACACTTATAATAAATACAGCTAATATTACTTTCACCAGGTGCACACTACTGATCGTAACTGTGCTTGCTAATCGAAGACTAACTGCCTAGACCAGTTCTTCTGACTAATCGTCAATCATGTCCCTGTTTTATATTCAAATTAAAACTGCTGTCTGCTTTGAACGCAAGAATCGTGATGTCCAAAGCACAGCAAATATTCTGGAACATAAATGTTAGGTGCATTAATACGCTGATATTTTGATAATGTGTTCGACTGAAAGCATGAAACATGCTCTAATTCTAATGATACATTTATGGTTTACTGCAAATGTACGTAACTGTAATTCACAAGAATTCATTTGCAGTCAGAATCATGAACCTGTACCGTGTTAACACATTATCTGTTAACAATTATTTCCTAATTTTTAAAATGATGTTGAACATAACATCAACGTTTCAGAATATTTTCCACGAAAGTTATAAGCGACCTCTGTCCAAACTAAGTCCACTGATCCATCCGTCTCGTCGTAGACTCTCGTCGTTAATCATTAGACTGCGGATTT